>OLKM01001016.1:12737-20237 GCA_900291075.1 Melanogrammus aeglefinus | reverse complement strand
ATTGCCGAGATTGAAATGCCTCACAGAATGATTATATTTGGAAACCAATGTTTTTGTTGGAGGAGGGATCTTCACTTATAATTTCATGAGAGGGAATGCCACATTCAGTCATAGCTGTCATGTTAATGTATGGTGGAAGTGACACATTAAAAAAGAATAACTCGAAAGAAACCTAAATCTGATCAATAACATCCTTTTTAACTGTTTGGGATGTGCTCTTGTTAAATTGTCTTGCTCGTCAATTCTGATAGCACTGGAGAAGGGTTGTACTTTAACTCTGAAAAGGGACCATTACTTTGAAAAGGGACTCTCCGATAGTGCTTTAACTTTGAAAAAAAAAAGCGACTGCTGTCGATTGACGCTAACTCGTCATACCAGCGCTAGTAGAACGTCCAGACGTGGTTGCTATAGCGACGTGCATGCAGCTGTACGATGAGTGTGGGAGAGATGAGCGCTAAACAAATCTATCTATGCAAAGAGGAATCACGGGCAGACGGGCCCAGAGTGATACTGCTGAGTGACAGTAGGTCCGGCCAGACCGTGGCATGGCCAGTGCTCCTGATGTAATCACTAACAGAGGGAAAAATAGCTCAGTAGGAGGTAGCTTTTTTTCAGGGCAAATCTCAATGTTAGACTCTCTGATATTTCCCTGGTGAGTTGTGCTGCTTCTTCCCTCCAAGTTATTGTTTCTCTCACTCCTTCATCCTTTCTTCTCTGACCTCCTGCTCCTCCCCTCATCACTGCTTCCTCCACTCATCTGTCTACCCTCTCCCTCCCTCCCTCCCCTCTCCCTCCCTTCCTCCCCTCTCTCTCCCTCCCCTCTCCCACCCTCCCTCCCTCCCTCTCCCTCCCTTCCTCCCCTCTCTCTCCCTCCCTCCCCTGATTCTCTTTTTCGAAGCTCTGACTTCAGACTTAATCCCTTCCTCTCCGTCCCTCTCTCCTTTCCTTCATTCCTCTCGTCTTGTTTCTTCCTTCTCCTCTCCTCCTATTCCCATCTCATCTTTCCTTTGCTTCACACATACACACATGCGCGCATGGACGCATTGACACACACAATCACATCTTGTCAGCAACATCTCGTCAGTGGTGGTGTGTGTTTGTGCATGTCGGTGTGTGTGTGTGTGTGTGTGTCTGTGCACGTATAGCCATATTTATGTGTCTGTCTGTCTGTTCGATAGTGTGTGCACAAACACCAACACATCTCCCTTCTATGTGAATGAAAGAATGACACAATGAAAAACACACAGGTTCCAAGCAGAAGTGGGGAACATGCAGAAGGGCTCGGACCCCCAAATCCCCCCTGAGGGACGCGAGACGAGCGGCAGAGTTCTTGAGAGTGTAAATGAGGATCGCTCACTCCTAGACCGAGTGCTAGACATCCACAAGTAACACAGCTATGTGTTGTTTCACATAGGTGCGAGCACTAGGCAGCCACACACACAAACACAAAAACACACACACACACACAAACACACACACACATGCACACACACACACACACACACACACACACACACACACACACACACACACACACACACACACACACACACACACACACACACACACACACACACACACACACACACAGAAACAGACAGACACCCACACATACACACACCCACACACACACACACACACACACACACACACACACACACACACACACACACACACACACACACACACACACACACACACACACACACACACACACACACACACACACACACACACACACACACGCACACACTTAACACACCCACACATACACACACTGACACACGCGTCAGCCAAAACAAGGACAGGACAGATTTAAAACAACTCAGTGCACGCGGTAGCCGCCGTCGAGGGTTCTGGACCAATAATGACGCCCAGCCTTGTTTAAACGCTGCAGTTAAAGTGGTACTTGTCTATAAGTGACATAGAATGACGCACACCCACTCAGGGTGAAAGAAAACCGGTTGCTTTGTCCTGCCTGCTCCAGAAGAGTTGGGCTGGGGAAGCAGCTGTACACTGACAGACCAAACAGTGTGGCTGAGCAGGTGAACCGTGGACAACAGCCGTCCTATCTGTTGACAGCCACTGATAACTTCAGTTGTTTTCTTTGGTTTCGTTAGCTGAACCGATGTTTTTAAATATGGAGGGGGTCCGAAGGGGTCCACCAGAATAATTGTGGTTCCTCTCTCTCTCTCTCTCTCTCTCTCTCTCTCTCTCTCTCTCTCTCTCTCTCTCTCTCTCTCTCTCTCTCTCTCTCCTTCTTCTCTCTCTCTCTCTCTCTCTCTCTCTCTCTCTCTCTCTCTCTCTCTCTCTCTCTCTCTCTCTCTTGTTGTTAGTCTCTCTTGCTCCATCTCATGACCACAGGGTAACCGAGCATTCCTGTCCACTCTGCAGAGCGAGTGGACAGTGGACTCTGAGAGAGAGAGCGATGGTTCTTGCTGTGTGTGATTTGTATTCTTATAAACCTATTCAGGGAACAGACTGGAGAGACTGGAGTCAATTCTATTTTATTTCTCTAATTTCTCCTCCTCCCTCTCCTCCTCTTTCTCCTCCTCTCCTCTCTGCTCCTCAGCGCTCTCCTCTCCATCCCCAATTCTCTTCTCTCCTCTATCCTTCTGTCCAACACGTCAACACAAATACACAAACACACACACTCACACACTCCATGATCTACAGAAAACACACCTCAACCCTGTCTGTGTTGGGCTGTGTGTGTGTGTTTGTGTATTTGTGTTACATAAGGCGTCTCTTATATAATTGAATACATGGATGCATATCAGATTTGAATGCAGAAGTGACGAGGCATTGAGTGTTTGTGTGCGTATGTTAACAGCGATGGATAAACAGGAGTATGCCCCCTCCCTGGCCTTTGTGTGTGTGTGTGTGTGCGTTTGTATGTTTGTTAGTGTGTGTGTGTGTGTATGTGTGTGTGCGTGTTAGTGTGTGTGTGTGCGTATGTGTGTGTGTGTGTGTGTATGCATGAGTGTCTGTGTGTGTGTGTGTGTGTGTGTGTGTGTGTGTGTGTGTGTGTGTGTGTGTGTGTGTGTGTGTGTGTGTATGTGTGTGTGTGTGTGTGTGTGTGTGTGTGTGTGTAGGTGTGTATGTGTATGTGTGTGTGTGTATGTGTAAGTGTGTATGCGTGCGTGTGTGTTTGTGTGTGTGTGTGTGTGTGTGTGTGTGTGTGTGTGTGTGTGTGTGTGTGTGTGTGCGTGAGTGTGTGTGTGTGTGTGCGTGAGTGTCTGTGTGGGGGGAGGGACGGGTCTGACTCAGAGTCATTCTGCTCTGAGTCAGAAACTTTTTAACTTCTTCTTGGTAAGTCTGCTTGCTAAAATGCGAGGAGAGCCCCCCCCTGCCAGACTGTAGCCCCGGCCCCCCCCCCGGGAGCGACCGGGCCCTGAGACGCCGAGTAATGACCTGTCACGCTGGATCTCAGACGCCTTCTAAATCCCAAAGCTGCAAAAGCTGCGATATTTAGGAACGGAAAAAATAGCACGTCCGTTCCCAGTCAGCGCGCGGAAAACTGCAGTGGAAAACATTCCAGAATAGGATCCCATTGTTTTGGCCTTCTTTTTTTTTCTGTCTTCCCTAAACTTTCCGTTTTCCCCGTTTTCTTTTGTTTGTTGTTTTTTTCTCCCCGTTCCCCCGGCGTAAACAGTGTTTGGGGTTTTTCCTTTGGGGAAGTGGAGGTGATTCACTAGCAGTCTGCCTCTTTCTCTAATTTGTTGTTTTGTTTGCGTCGGCCCGAGGAACGGAGTCTTGGGTTCAGTGGCAAACAAGCTCATAAAAAACGAACATGCACATGCTCGGTGAAAAAAACAACGGTGAAAATGTTTGATGTCTTTTTAAAAGTCATTTGTCCTGACCTAACTTTAACCGCCTGTAGACGGGGGGTTTGAACCTAGAACCAGCTGGGAGTCCCACAGCGTCACCCCTCCTAGACCAGTCGGTCCCCCATTCAGCTGGGGGTCCCACAGCGTCACCCCTTCTAGACCAGTCGGTCCCCCATTCAGCTGGGGGTCCCACAGCGTCACCCCTTCTAGACCAGTCGCCCCCATGTGAGCAGGGAATGAACTAGAATACAGAGTTATAGGTCATGTGACGTGGTGTGACGTCTCCCGGACCAGTACAGTAGACCAGTACAGCAGACCGGTACAGTACAGCAGGCCGGTACAGTACAGCAGACCACCGATACGATCGCATAGAACAGAACACTTTTCAAACCAGGGGACGGGTAAACTCCCAGTCCACTGGTCTGATGAGAACTGAATGGAAACACACACCACACACCACACACACTACCACACACACACATCACACACACACACACACACACACACACACACACACACACACACACACACACACACACACACACACACACACACACACACACACAGCATCTACTGGCTAATGAAGTTGTGCAACAGTTAAACTCTTCCCTGAATTTGTAACAGGTCGTTAATATTGATTAGCCCGTTCTGTTTGATGTGATGTACAGACGAACACACACACACACACACACACACACACACACACACACACACACACACACACACACACACACACACACACGAACACACACACACACACACACACACACACACACACACACACACACACACACACACACACACACACACACACACACACACACACACACACACACACACACGCACACGCACACGCACACGCACACGCACACACACACACACATTCTGAAATTCACCCTCCCTCCCTCTCTCTTTCCCTTGTTCTCTAACTTGTTCTCTAGGTCTCTCTTTCCCTCACAGTCGCCAGTCCGTGAGTTGAATAATCAATCAAGGTCCTAACGAGATAAACAAACGTCCTAATTAGCTAATGAGCCAATGGCTGACTGAGCGCCCTGGTGCCGGCTGCTGTAGACAGGAAGCTCTCTGTCAGAGCTTCGAAATAAAATAAGAAAGCTCCTCAGATGTGTCAATTAAGAAATTATTACAAAGCCTATATTTACGTAGAATTCTAGTAAGGAAATCTGCATAGTAATTGTCAAATACAACACTAGTATTAGTGCCCTAATCAGGTGACAGCAGTAACAAGGTGTGACAGATGTAAAAGTGTCAAAGACACATTAATAAGCTAGTGGTTCACCCTCAGAAACATGAATTTACACGTACAAGTTTGTTTTAAAAGGAGAGTGACAGTCTACAGTCTGTTACTGCGGTAACCAACAAGGAGGTGATATTAAGGGGACATTAACGTCTTGAGGAGTTGACGATGTTGCGTTCTGCAAAGTCTGTAGGTTTCGATGCGTGACCACACCCTGTTCCTGTCAAATATATGTCTCAACAGAAGGGAACCTCCCTGTTGTGTGTTCTGGGTCCGGATTGGTTGGGCTTCCCTTCTTGTTTGAATATCGCTAGGGGGAGATTCTGTTCTGTTTTTGCAACGTCTTGTGGTTTTCTGGGGGTCACTGAGGCTGTTATTTTTTTTTTTCACTTTGGAAGTTCTGCCAGCACGGGTCTGACCAGCTTACTGGCACTGAAGACACACACACACACACACACACACACACACACACACACACACACACACACACACACACACACACACACACACACACACACACACACACACACACACACACACACACACACACGCACACACACACACACACACACACACACACACACACACACACACACACGCACGCACGCACACACACACACACACACACACACACACACACACACACACACACACACACACACACATACACACACACACACATACGCACACACACACACACACACAGACGCACGCATGCACACACACACACATTCACACACGCAAATGCATAATTGAAAGCACTATGTGAAGTAGTCCTTTAAATAGTCCAGCTATAGCTGTTTGTTTGTGTGTCTGTGGATGTGTGTGGATGTGATTGTGTGTGTGTGTGGGAGGTTGTGTTCATTTGTGTGTGTGTGTGTGTGTGTGTGTGTGTGTGTGTGTGTGTGTGTGTGTGTGTGTGTGTGTGTGTGTGTGTGTGTGTGTGTGTGTGTGTGTGTGTGTGTGTGTGTGTGTGTGTGTGTGTGTGTGTGTGTGTGTGTGTGTGTGTGTGTGTATGTATGTATAGATACTGTATCATGTAACTCTATATCATTCTCATGTGGATTAACAGATTCCAATCTGTGTTACTGTGTGTGAGTGTGTGTGTGTCTTTGTGCGTGTGTGTGTGCCTTGTTGCTGATATTTAAGCATGGACAAGCTTTGACATTGCTGCCCCAAGGAGCACACACACACACACACACACACACACACACACACACACACACACACACACACACACACACACACACACACACACACACACACACACACACACACACACACACACACACACACACACACACACACACACACGCACACTTATCTGGGCTATCCGTGGGGAGAGCCCAAGATATTATTACCCTTGGAGGGCAAGCCTGGACATGAGGACAGACACACAGACATACAGACAGGTGAAGAGACAGACAGACAGACAGACAGACAGACAGACAGACAGACAGACAGACAGACAGACAGACAGACAGACAGACAGACAGACAGACAGACAGACAGACAGACAGACAGACAGACAGACAGACAGACAGACAGATATAAAGTTAACGACGGCATTGGCCCAGTGCATGGACAGATATGTGAGGAAAACAAACAGGTGCAGAGGAAGACAGAATAAGGTAAGACACGCCAACATATAATTCCACAACTATATTTAATGTCTCCATAGCGTCGTTATAATTGGGTTCAGAGGACAGGCTGTTCTTCAGAGTTTCAGAAACATTTTGTCACGTGCTGGGTCACTGGGTGTCCTCAGCTGTCTCTGTGGAGCTGGTGAGTGACACGTGTGAATGGGTCTGTTTTTTTTGTGTGAATGTGTTTATTTGTGTGTGTGTGTGTGTGTGTGTGTGTGTGTGTGTGTGTGTGTGTGTGTGTGTTTGTGTCGTTTTAATGAGACTGAACTGCGTTGTCACGCCCTGCTATGTTTGTGTATGTGTGTGTGTGTGTTTTTGTCTGTATTTTTTATCTTTGTCTGTTTGTGCGTGTGATTGTGTGTGTGTGTGTGTATGTGGTGTGTGTGTGTGTGCGTGTGGTGTGTGTGTGTGTGTGTGTGTGTGTGGGTATGACCCTGGATATCCAGTGCCACAAGTGGAAACCCCCGCCGTCCCCAAGGGGGACAGGTGCCACCATGGGAGTGTGGAAGGGAGACAAAAAGGACGTGTGTGTGTGTGTGTGTGTGTGAATCTTTGTTGTGTGTTCGTGTGTGTGTGTTCCAATATTGCAGATCACTGACCTAGGTCCTTCAGTGCCTGGTCTCTCTCTCTCTCTCTCTCTCTCTCTCTCTCTCTCTCTCTCTCTCTCTCTCTCTCTCTCTCTCTCTCTCTCTCTCTCTCTCTCTCTCTCTCTCTCTCTCTCTCTCTCTCTCTCTCTCTCTCTCTCTCTCTCTCTCCCCCCCCCTCTCTC
>OLKM01001015.1:49874-170112 GCA_900291075.1 Melanogrammus aeglefinus | reverse complement strand
CTTCAGTTCAGTTCAAAGGCACAACGTAACCGGCCAGCAGCCATAGCTGGGGATGACTTGTGTGTGTTCCAAGTAAAAGGAGTAACAAAGAACAGACCACGCCCCCGCCCGAACACAGACCACACTCCCGCTCAAACACAGACCACACCCCCGCTCAAACACAGACCACACCCCCGCCCAAACACAGACCACGCCCCCGCTCAAACACAGACCACACCCCCGCCCGAACACAGATCACGCCTCCGCCCGAACACAGACCACGCCCCCACCCGAACACAGACCACGCCCCCTCTCAGACACAGACCACACCCCCGTTCAAACACAGACCACGCCCGTCAACCACAGACCACGCCCCCTTCAACCACAGACCACACCCCATTCTAACACAGATCACGCCCCGTTCAGGCACAGACCCCGGCCCTCACCCGCTCCGCGCCCTCCTGTCTCTCCATCGTCCGCCGGCCCGGCGCCTCCTTCTCCTTCTGCCTCTCTCTCTCCTCCTCCTCCTCCCTCCTCCTCTCCGCCTGCTTCCTGCGCTCCTCCGCCTGCTGCATCAGCTCCCCGTTACTCCTGGTTTGCTGTGAGGGGGAGGGAGGGAGGGAGGGAGGGGGGGAGGGGGGAGAGAGGGGGGGGGGGAGAGGGGGGGAGAGGGGGAGGGAGGGGGGGAGGGAGGGGGAGAGAAGGGGTGGAGGGGGAGAGAGGGAGGGAGGGAGAGGGGGAGAGAGAGGGGTTGAGAGGGAGAGGGGAGGGAGGAGAGAGGGGGGGAGGGAGGAGGGAGGAGAGAGGAGGTGGGAGAGAGAGGGGGGAGGGAGGGAGGGTGAGGGAGAGAGGGAAGGCGGGGAAGGGGGGGGGGAGGGAGGGGGGGGGAGGGGGGGGGGGGGGAGGTGAGAGGGGGACAAGGGGAGAGGCAGGGGGAAGGTGAGGGGGTGGATGAGAGGCGTGAGGTGGGATAGGATGAGGGAGGGTATGGGAGGTGAGGGAGAGAGGGAGAGAATGGGAGGGGTGCAGATGGGGGTAGAGGGGAGAGAGAGGGGGGCATGGAGGTAGAGCGTGGCGGGAGGACGAACGGGAGGGACAGAGAGGGAGAGAGGCCAGAGGGAAGCGGAGAGGGGGAGAGGGATGGGTAAGGCAGAGGGGGACAGATGAAAGGAGGGGGAGAGAGAGGGGAGGGATATCATCTCCGTTGTCACCTGTCAAGTCGACGTGGACCCCCGCTGTGTGTTGGGCCCCGAGACACACACACACACACACAGGCCCCGAGACACCACACGACACACACACACACACACACACACACACACACACACACACACACACCTCCAGCCTCTGCCTCCTCTTCTTCTCCTGCTCCTGCTGGAACTCCCTCTTCATGAGGGCCTGCTCCTCCTGCATGCGGTGCTCCAGGCGCTCCTCCTCCTTCCGCGCCTCCGCCCGCTCCTCCTCTAGCTTCCTCTTCTTCTCCTCCATCTACCGTTTAGGAAAACAAACAAACAAACAAACAGCGGCGGGATGCAGGGGGGCCATGTTCCTGGGCGCCTCGGACTACGAGAGGGGTCCGGAATGATAAACACGCACGGCATGAATGTTCTGAACACACACAGAACGTCAGTCAGGACAGAGAGGGAGGAAAACACACACACACACACACACACAGACACACACACACAGACACATTCACACACACACACACACACACACACACACACACACACACACAGACAGACGCACACACACAGACACACGCACGCAGACACCGACACACACAGACACAGACACACTCACACACACGCACACACACACAGACGCACACACACACACACACGCACGCAGACACCGACACACAGACTCACGCACACTCACACACAGTCACACAGACGCACACACAAAGTCAATCGCACACACACACACACTCACACACACAGACACACACACACACACAGTCACACACACGCACACATACACACACACAGGCCCACAGGTGTTTCCGGAGGCGTGGTCTCTCTCCTTGTGTGATGTCATGAGACGCTGTCCCCCTATTGGCTGGGCGGGGCTTCGTACCTGCAGCTCCAGGCAGTGGAGGTAGTCCTTCTGTTCCAGCAGCCTGTGGGGGTGCGGCTCGTCGGGGAACACCTTGTTGCGGGCGAAGTGGGGCGCCCCCTCTCGCGGTGTGACCCCTGCCCCCGGAAGGCCAATCACCAATCAGTCACCGAGGTGACGTCAACGATCAAGGACTCACGTGTCATCGTGTGACTTTAGTCTGGGGACCTCACTAGGCTACGCCCACGCGACCAGGGATTGGTCCCTACCTGCTGTCTGGTGCTGTGATTGGTTGTGAGCGCCGTCACTATCCTGCGGGAAGGCGGCATGTTGAGAGGTCTCCGCCCCCTCCGTCCTGGCCCCGCCCCCTGAGTTGATATAAGCGTTCTCATTGGTTTTGTGCATTTTTTTCAGGTCACCTGGGGGCGGGGGAGAAGAGAAAACATCAACGTAACTCGGGCGCTCAGAGACGGTAGACGCGCTGAGAGACGACGTTGTTCGAGGGGGCCCCAACGTACTGATGAGGTTCCCCCCCTTGTCCCTGATGGGGGCCCCGGCCCCCCCGCGGCCCCAGGGCTCGTAGGCCCTCATCTCCTCCTCGAGCTTGGCGTGGTACCGCTCAGTCTCCTCGCGGTCTCTCGTCTTGCCCTCCCGAATCTCCTGGATCTAGGAGAGGGACACACCGCGGAGAAGGTGGTTTAAAGGTCCCAGGACCTGCCACCAGGTGTGTGTGTGACTAGCCGTTACAGGCCCTTTTCAAAATCCGGCCCCCTGATGACATAACAGGGGACCGATTTTCCAGCACACACAGTAGTTGGACACGCCCACTTGTGATGTCATAAGGGGCGGATTTTCAAAGCGGCTTGTAACGGCCAATCACACTCACACCTGGCGGCGTGTCATGGGAACTATAGCGACAAGCTGACAGAGCAGAGGAGGAGAGCCCCCCGGCTCATAGAGGCAATGACGGCGGTTCGGACGACAGTGATTTCAGACCAAGCTCTCTGATTGAACGGGAAAACGTACCATGAGACGATATAAATGGTTAATGGGCTGCAGTTATAAAGCGCTTTTCAAACCAGTGGCCACCCAAAGTACTTTACAATGCTGCCACACATCCCCCCCATTCATGCACACATTCACACACCGCCGGCGGTGTCTGGGAGCAGTTGTGGTGAGGCGTCTTGCTCAGGGACGCCTCGACACTCCAGAGCCGGGGATTGAACTTGCAACCTTCCGGTTATCAGCCAAGCCGCTCTACCTCCTGAGGCACACGCCGCCCGTGATGTAGAGCGTCCCTCGCCTGGGTCGCCCCGCCCGTTCTGCCGGCGGTTTGAGTTCGCCCGGCACAGGGGTCCGGAGAAGACCAACGCATTTCTATCTGCTACTGATACGTTTTTGCAGGAGCCAATCAGCAAGCTGGCTTTTCCCTATGGCGCGCTATTGGCTGGTTTAACACAATGACGACAGGGAAGCGACGGCAAGCAGCCAATCGCGTACAGAGTTGAACTAGGCCCGTTGATCCCGCCGCTTGTGCTGAAGAAAATGACGGCAGCTTCCCCAGAACAACGTGCAATCTATGATTGAGCCTTGGTCTGTGCAAAGCCAGAATAGGAGTAGATCCCAGCCACTGAGACTTGTTATCTAATGCTCTTGAAATAACTCTGTTAACTAACACGTTAAACTAGTCTACGTTAACATTCACAGGCTGTTAAGAGCCTCTAATTTCACCGGTAGCACAATAAATGGGACAATCCAGATCAATGTACAGGATACACAGCAGCTGGCCTGCGGTGTAGTGAAGCAGAACTACAGTGCGTGTCAGTGTGCAGGAAAATGTTAGTGTTGCTTGGCAACAGTCAATAATAATAACCCCAAACCCATAATACAAAGCGTTCTAATGTAATGGTGGAGATAAACACGCTGCCTCCTGTTCTGATGGAGGGGGGCGGGGGTGGGGTGTGGGGTGTGAGGGGGGCTACCTGCTGTTTCAGGGCCTCCCCGTAGCTCATGGCGCTGGCTTTGGTCTGACCCGACCGCTCCTCAGGCATCACCCCCAGGACGGCCAGGGACACAGCGGCGGCCTGCGAGAGACCTGACCACTGGGCGGAGGGAGGGAGAGGAGGAGAGGAGGAGGAGGAAGAGGGGAGGGAGAGGAGAGGAGAGGGGAGGAAGGAAGAAGAGGGGAAGGAGAGGAGAAGGAGAGGAGGGGAGAAGGGAGGAGAGAGAGGGAGGAGAAGGGGGGAGGGGAGGGGAGGTAGGGGGAGAGGAGTAGGAGAGAGGAGGAGAGGGAGAGGAGGAGAGGAGAGAGGAGGGGAGGAGAGGAGAGGGGAGGAGTGGAAGGAGGGAGCACATGGTTTACACTGTCGGAGGGTGAACTCAGGGTTTACCGGGAGGGTGAACTCAGGGTTTAGCGTGACTGCCCCCTGCTGGATCAGAGAATTACTGAGATGCTCATGGACCAAAATAATACATACTGCACAAGGGATTACTAACAGAATGTACAGACTAAACCAGAACTGAACAAAACCAACCCTAAACAACCCTCAACTAGCCCCCAACCAAACCTTAACAAAATCAACCCTAAACTAAAGTAGCCCTCACCTAACATCAACTAAACTAACCCTCCACACAGCTTGACTCAGTTAATATAAACCAAACTAACCAAAGCACCACTTGTCACTGAAACGTTGGCCGTATTGTATAAGTGATATGTATTCATATGTGTATGACTCGGGACACCAACCCAGGGGGGCGGGGGGGTCCCAGTGGGGGGGCCCCTCCCAGGGGGCCGGGGGCCAAGGGCAGGTACCCTCCTCCTCCTCCTCCTCCTCCTCCTCCTCCTCCTCCTCCTCTTCCTCCTCCAGCTCCCCCACCAAAAGGAGGGTTATCTGAGAGAGAGGAAGATACACCGAATCAGAGAACCAGCAGAGCAGAGCTTGACTTCAGCGAGAATGAGACGAGGAGGCAATAGACCGCAGAGAACCACTCAGGGTACCGGTCACGTAGTCGTGTGTGTGTGTGTGTGTGTGTGTGTGTGTGTGTGTGTGTGTGTGTGTGTGTGTGTGTGTGTGTGTGTGTGTGTGTGTGTGTGTGTGTGTGTGTGTGTGGGTGCGTGCGTGCGTGCACCTTTATCGAAAAACGACCTGAACACTGAGCTCATGAGTGCCTCAGAGGACCGGCTGTGACCGTTGGGCGTCCAACCCGTAATGCAAACTCACAGCTCGAGTTGAGCCAATGGGGGTTAACCTCTCCGTGCGTGAGAGTCCCCAGTGCCAGACCGTGCACCTCCATGCATCAACGCTTTCAGCGCCGCACACTGGACGTCACAACGCAAGCTGCTAACAGGTTCACACTGACGTAGCTCCTTGGAGGTGGTCCGCTTCGACCTTAAATGAGATGCCTTGATTGGTGTATGCAGTAGGTACTGACAGTAGGGTAGGTGGGGGTCTAGGGGGTCCCGGGCTCCGTAGTAGAGGTACGCCTCGTCGTAGGGGGTCCGGTAGGAGTCCGTCAGAGCGGGCGGTATCGGAGGGGGCAGGCCCACCAGCCTGAAACCACAAGGCAAACCCACCGCTAGGCTGGACACACTCACAGCTCAACTAGACTGTAGCAGATGGATGGTTCTCGTTAGTCCTAGGGGCTAGGGGGGGACCCCAACACCCCAGACACCCTACCTCGGGGCGGCCATCTCCCCCAGCGCGGTGGACATGCTCCGGTGGAACTCCTGGGTGGAGGGGGGCAGCGGGGGAACCAGGCCGCCCCCCCTGGCGGGCGCCGACCCCGGGATGGAGAAGCCGACCCGCGGCCTCGCTGGGGGGGGCCACCTCTCCAGGGCCTCGGGCCCCGGGGGGGCCCCCCGTCCTAGGGCGTCGTACCGGGGGGTGGGGGACCCAAACTGGGCGATGGGGTCGGGCTGGGGGAGAGGGGACAGGGTGGGGGGGGGGAGCCCACAGAGGAACAGCACTTCAATCATAGCACGACCCACAGAGAGGAATTAAAGACTAAAGACTAAATTATAAGACTAAAATTCTGCACTTGGATGGACAAGGACATTTAGGAACCCAACATGAACCAGTCAGAATGCAACACGAGATATGAAAGATATGAAGGCTGATGAGATGAGCGGATGTGGGAGGCCTGAGTGGTACCTTCTTCTCGGGGTCCAAAGCCCCATTGGCGGCCCCCCTCATGTCCAGGTCCTTCTCCCTGGAAGACCACAAGCAGACAAATACTAAGAGAGCCAGAGTGCATCAGGTGGGCCATGAAAATATCATCACAGAGAGAGAGAGAGAGAGAGAGAGAGAGAGAGAGAGAGAGAGAGAGAGAGAGAGAGAGAGGCAGGAGACGGAGAGAGAGAGAGAGAGAGAGCAGAGAGAGAGAGGCAGAGAGGGAGAGGCAGAGAGAGAGAGAGAGAGAGAGAGAGAGAGAGAGAGAGAGCGAGGAGAGGAGAGAGAGAGAGAGAGAGAGAGAGAGAGAGAGAGAGAGAGGGAGAGAGAGAGAGACCAGTACTGAGTCCTTCTGGTGTGGGACCTCCTCCACTCACCTCCTCTTGCTCCTCTGCTTCTCGGCCATCTGTTCCAGCAGCTCCAGCCGGTATCGCTCCTTCTTCCTCTGAGCGACCTCGCTCCCTTCCACCGCCCCTGTGGCCAGACCATCACAACACAGCGTCACACATCCACTCCCAGCCGGGCCAGGAAACGCGTCCGTCCGTTCCACACGCCAACGCGTGTGTCAAAGTGAAAGGCCACTGACCAATCGCCAGTCCGGTGGCGACCTCGGCGCGGGGCCGGGGGGCCGCGGACCTCGCACGCTCCGTGGTCATCATGGCCAAGGGGTCGGTAGCGGGTCGACTATGCCGTGACGCAGAGAGCACAACACACAAACAAACACAAACACAACACAGACACACGCAAACACCAGACGGTCAGAGCCTCTCCGCCGCACCAGCACACAGACCAGACTCGGCCCGTGGAGCTAGCAGAACAATTGCTTTTCTTTTCAAAGCCACACCCCTTCACCCACATCAACCCCCACCCCTCGCTGGCCTGCTCCACCAACACACACACACACACACACACACGCACGCACGCACACACACACACACACACACACACACACACACACACACACACACACACACACACACACACACACACACACACACACACACACTCACAGTGGTGTAGCCCCATAAAGGCTGGGGGATTAAACACAGTCCATCCTGAGTGTGTCTGCCGGGACGGAGCTGAGTAAGATCTGGCAGCGCTCCAGCTCCTGGCTCCGCCCCAACTAACGAAGGCGACGCCCAATTCTTAATATTAATTTTATGAGCGGATAGTTTCACAAGCGATCCACTGATAGGATCCTAGAGAGAGATGCGTAACAGTGCGGAGGGGTCACTACAGGAGTGAGGCTACGTTTGTACGTTGTTTATTTGTTATTATAGTTTCCCAGGATCCGCTCGATGAAGCAGCGATCAATGAGGCAAGATTTATGTGACTTCTGAGTCTATGCGTTGAAACTGCCTCTCTAATAGTGACTGTGTGTGTGTGTGTGTGTGTGTGTGTGTGTGTGTGTGTGTGTGCGTGTGTGTGTGTGTGTGTGTCTGTGCGTGTGTGTGTGTGTGTGTGTGTGTGTGTGTGTGTGTGTGTTGTGTGTGCGTGCGTGCGCGCGTGCGTGTGTGTGTGTGTGTGTGCTTTTTCGTGCGGGTATGTGTGCGTCTGTGTGCGTGCGTACATGTTTGAGTGCATGTGTGTACGTGCCTACATGTTTGCTTGTGTGTGTGTGTACATGTGTGCGTGCGTGTATGCGTGCGTGCATGAGCGTGCATGTGTGTGTGCATATGTGTACGTCTGTGTGCGTGCGATCCCATTCCTTAGTGCTGGCGGAGGGGCATTACTTCATGGTGGAGGTTGCTGACCGGGGCTTTAGGATACCTCCCCCCCTGGTGGCCTGATGGGGGGTGACGAGGAGGTCTTCCTTCCTGCTCCTCTGACGCCTGGGGAAGACAATGACACATAAGTAGCGAGACTATAGGACCAATTCCAATACCTTCATTATTATTCAAAGGTGAACGTAATGAAGTAATCTCTCTGTAATCAAAACAGTGAGCTCTTCCAGAGCCCTGCTACAGGACTGGAGACAGAGACAGAACTAGAGACAGAGACAGACACTAGAGACCGAGACAGAGACAGGACTAGAGACAGAGACAGAGACTAGAGACAGAGACAGGACTAGAGACAGAGACAGAGACTAGAGACAGGGACAGGACTAGAGACAGAGACAGAGACTAGAGACAGGGACAGGACCAGAGACAGAGACTAGAGACAGAGACAGACACTAGAGACAGAGACAGAGACTAGAGACAGAGACTAGAGACAGAGACAGACACAGGACTAGAGACAGAGACAGGACTAGACAGAGACAAAGACTAGAGACAGAGACAAGACTAGAGACAGAGACAGACACAGGACTAGAGACAGAGACAGGACTAGAGACAGAGACAGAGACTAGAGACAGAGACAGACACAGGACTAGAGACAGAGACAGAGACTAGAGACAGAGACAGGACTAGAGACAGAGACAGGACTAGAGACAGAGACAGAGACAGAGACAGAGACTAGAGACAGAGACAGACACAGGACTAGAGACAGAGACAGGACTAGAGACAGAGACAGAGACTAGAGACAGAGACAGAGACAGGACTAGAGACAGAGACAGACACAGGACTAGAGACAGAGACAGGACTAGACAGAGACAGAGACTAGAGATAGAGACAGACACAGGACTAGAGACAGAGACAGAGACAGAGACTAGAGACAGAGACAGACACAGGACTAGAGACAGAGTCAGAGACTAAGAGACAGAGACAGGACTGGAGACTGAGCTGAGCGGTGAACCGGACCTGTCTGCTCTGTCCTCCTTCCTCCTCCCCTCCCGGCGCCACGCCCCCCCGCGCCCGCCGTCCGTCTCCTGGTCATACTCCTTCCCGCTGTTCTCCAGCTCCTCCTCCTCGCCGCTGGGCGTCTCCTCGTCTTCCTCCTCAGAGCTGCACTCCGCCCGGCTCTTCCTCCTCCCCCTCCTCCTGGGGGGTCTCCTCCTCTCATAGGCTCCGCCCCTCAGCACCACCACCGCGGGGGTCTCTCTCGCCTCCCGGCCCACCTCCCACTGCCGCCGCCGTCGTCTAGGATACGTCCCGTCTCCATCCTCCTCCTGCGGCGTGGACCGCTCCCTCCTGGCCGGAGGAGGCAGGTCGTCGTGGAAACCATCGTCAGAGTGCTGGTGGTGGTCGGGCAACAGGACGGGGGATGCACCCGCTGACCGCGGTAAGGGGTCCGCGTCGAGCCCCCATGGGGACGACTAGCGAAGGGACAGGAGCCGGGGAGAGTTCAGACTCATCATGCGTATTATCCCGCGCATTACATGTACTTTTTGTTTTTACATATTTTGACTTATTTTGACTACTTATCTTTATTTATCTTGTATTGTTGCTGCTATGTGACTGTTGAGAAACCCAAGTCTAAGAATGTTACTCTTGTGCTCTTGTACAATAAGATGTGATAAAAGTATATCTGATTCTGATTCTGATATGCTTGTTTTAGTGGTTGGGATAGTGTCGTCTTCCCTACCTTAGAAGGGAGGCTGGACTGTCTCTTTGAGACGTCTGATTTGAGTCCTTCCTGTTCCTTGAGGAATAAGTTGTACTCCTTCTTCCTCTCGTCCCTTAGCTTCTCCTGGTGACAGACAGCCATGAGTCAATCCCCTCTGGTCTCTCGTATAAACAACTATAGTCCATCATGACTATGCAATAACAACCATCACCACCCTTAATTATATAATAACACCACTAAGAAGAGTGCCAATTGCATCGCCTCATGACGTAAGAGGGTTCCTACAAGAAAGAACAAAACCGTCTGCACATAACCAGTGGTTGCCATGAAACCAAGAGCTAAGTATATCACCCTCTAAGACTAATGTGTACACATTCACACCCGCAGAAGTGAACTGTTTTGTGCGGGTGACTCCCACCTTAGCCGACTTCCGCTCGTCAAAAAGCAGGGACAGGGTTTCGGGTTGAGTGGAGGGATGATTCAATTTTAGGTCTGTTTTCTAAAAGTACAATTTCAATGATTTTAAAGGGGTAAGAAGGAAACAAGGGGTATTAGTAAAGCAGGAAATAATTTGTTTATTTGTATTTTTAGATTATATAATATGTTTTTATTTTTTTTTGTTTTACATTATGTCATATGAATTAATTTGAACTACATTTATACAAGTCGTTGCCCATCGCACCCCTACCTTGGAAACAAAGCTCCTGTAGTCCAACCGAAGCTCTTGTTGAAGTTTCTTCTTCTTCTTTTCGTATTCCTCTCCCAGTTGGAAAGCCATGCCAAACATATCCCCTGTTTAACAGAGGACCGCATCGGCGTACTTTAACCTAACTCCTAATCACCTAACTTCTTAGCACATTACAGAAATATGACTTGTCTACCTCGGCCAGGGATAGAAGATCTGTGTTGAGGTGGTTCGGATCTGCTAAAGTTGTGGTCTCTGTGGTCGTCTCTGGTCTATAATAACATACATCCACGTGTCAAATCATCTCATGACAAATGACTTACAAAAGAAGCAGGTTGAAGTGCGGTCTTAAGGTCTCGTACCTTGATCACCATGTAGGGTGGATCACCATCTGCGTCCGCATCGTGCTTCATCGCCATCCTCATGAAACCTATAAATAATATTATATAAATAACACATTCCTTAAAACGGTGACCATGGGCAACAGAACGGGTGCTGTTGTGAAAGCCAGATGAGAACTGTTGTGTTAATTAAAACTCCTTAACGGGTGATATATAATGTTAACTCGCGTTGGTAAAGGGTGGGTGCGCTGCGTGCTGGGAAAGGGGAAAGAAACAAACGCTTTTGGTTGCCATGGCAAAGCATCTTGTGTTGCTAGGGGCAACCGTTGTGCCACACCGGAAATACGACGAGAGAATAAAAAAAACTTTCACAAAAACTTAATTAAACAAAAATAACAACACTTTTATAATAGATAAATGAAATCCTTTTTACAACACACGATATACGTTATATTGTTGACCATATTTAAGGGTTATGTATCCTCTTCTAACAGACATTGTAACCAGTATGAAGTAACACACATGTTAGTTCATAATGGCGTAACATATTTAGATGTTAGGGATGTAGATTTTTGCATTAAAAAGATTATATAGTTTGGTTTATTATAGTTTTGGAACGCAACGGATACAAAAACGCTAACGACGACCCCGTGGTCCTCACTCTCTCCACTAGGTGTCACTGTTCTCCCATTGGCTGCTTGAGCGCCGCTTCACTTTAGACTACACCATATTGTATATGGTTGGGGGGGGCTTACCGGGGGACCTTATACGTTATTATTTTTTAATCTAGAGTTAATGGGTATATATGTCCTGTGTTGGTCCTGGATAGAATCTTCTCATTCAAGTTTTTGAACATTCACATATGATGAATATAACATTTGAAAAGTGCAGCAGAACAAAAATATCACCGGCGCTGACATCCGTCGTATAATGGTATCCTCCACCTCCAGGGCCCCCTGAGTCAGTAGCTAGCTAGTGAGCTCTGTTGTTATGCTATCACATATTGTGCGCGTTTTGACCTAAACTATCGCAAATAGTTATCTAATTTCAACATTTAACATCAGTGCGCTTAGTTTACAAGTATGGCAGGAGGCAGCACGGCTCAGAAAACATGGGAAATGTCCAACAGCATGCAGGAGGTTCAGAGTATTGACGAGATCTACAAATATGACAAAAAACAACAGCAGGAGATCCTCGCTGCAAAGCCCTGGACCAAAGAGTGAGAAGAGACCTTTAACTTCATGATCCAGTGTGTTTATCAGACAGGACCCTATCAGATACGTGTGTTATTGTTGTTTAGTTGTAGATACTGTGTCGGTAGCTTGGTAGCTCAGATGTATGCTAGTCAAAAATCATTGAAACTTGCGATGACAATCTTAGGGTCTCAATACAATCATACTTTAAAGGCTGGGATCAGATTCAGAATCAGTTACTTTTATTACATCTTATTGTACAAGTAGGCTTGGTTCCTCAACAGCAACATAGCAGCAACAAAACAAGATCTAAAAGTCACTACTACCCTACACGAATTACTGACGGCACATCGCTCTTCCATTTCAATGTTTTGTTGTTTGTTCCCTCCACAGTCATCACTACTTCAAGTACTGCAAGATCTCTGCTCTGGCGCTGCTGAAGATGGTGATGCACGCCCGGTCCGGGGGGAACCTGGAGGTGATGGGCCTGATGCTGGGGAAGGTGGACGGGGAGACAATGATCATCATGGACAGCTTCGCTCTGCCAGTGGAGGGAACAGAGACCCGGGTCAACGCCCAGGCCGCAGCCTATGAATACATGGCCGCCTACATTGAAAACGCCAAGCAGGTATGGCATTACGCACACACACATGCAACACACACACACATGCACACAGACAAGTTCACACACATGCAACACACACACACACACACGCACACACACACACACACACACACACACACACACACACACACACACACACACACACACACACACACACATTGTTAGTGATTTAGCAGCGATTTAGTCTAAAGTGTAAACACAGGTCATTTATGATCAAGTAGAGGTTAGGCATCTTGCTTATGGGTGCCCACACTCATATTGCAGACATTGGGGTTCAAACCCAGAAACCGCTTTTATTATAATGTATTCAGTTTCAAAACTTTATTCACCA
The DNA here is from genome assembly GCA_900291075.1 of Melanogrammus aeglefinus. Classification (NCBI taxonomy): domain Eukaryota; kingdom Metazoa; phylum Chordata; class Actinopteri; order Gadiformes; family Gadidae; genus Melanogrammus; species Melanogrammus aeglefinus. The sequence continues at coordinate 157,287 of OLKM01001015.1, read as the reverse complement.
TATGTACAAATGTGCACAGAAAGTATCTTGTTGCAGGTGTCTGCCAACCTTCAGGGATAAAAATACAAATCTAAAAATATTAATAAAAAGGATGAATATAAAAATATGTTGGACTGATAAGAGCATAGATAAAATATAAATATGTTTTGCACTACTTGCTTTGTAAATGTGTATCCTCAAAGTTCACCATATCAGTGTTATACATGTGCGCCATTACATCATATTTGAACCCCCCCCCCCGTTCCCTGACCCAGGTGGGTCGGCTGGAGAATGCCATCGGCTGGTACCACAGCCACCCCGGCTACGGCTGCTGGCTGTCGGGCATCGACGTCAGCACGCAGATGCTGAATCAGCAGTTCCAGGAGCCTTTCGTTGCGGTCGTGGTGAGGATCAGTGCTGGGGGGGGGGGAGACGGGAGTGGAGGGACAGCAACGGGAGGGAGGGACACTCCCGTGTTTTCCTTTTCAAGCCAAACAACTCACTGTATCTGATGTGGCGTCATTAATAATCCACACATTGGCTTAAAAAACGATTTCTGCTCGGATGGCAGGGAGTTTGTTGCCACCGGCATTAATGTTAATGGGCGTGCTTCGGTTTAGTGATACTGCGGGCAATCAGGTCCACATCCCTCCCATCAGGAATGGTTGATGTATGGTTTTAGGCTAGCAGGAACACAATCAAATGTGGGCCTTCTGTAACTGTATATGCTGTTTACATTTCATTGGTTTAGCGGGGCCCGAGTGCCACGGGCAGGGCAGGATTAAGTGTGTGTTTGAAGCACACTGGCAGATCCAGTGGAAAGGGGAGCGGGTGGGAGGGGGCGGGGGGTTGGTTCTAAGGTTCAGCTGGTCCCCTGAGGACGCTGTGACCCCTGACTGGCTGTTCTCTGCCCCGTGTGTCTGTGTCCGCGCAGATCGACCCCACTCGCACCATATCCGCAGGGAAAGTCAACCTCGGAGCCTTCCGCACCTACCCCAAGGTACAGGCAGTGGCAGGGGGTCTTTGAAGGCTTGGTGGTTTTCCTGTGTTAATAAATGTTGCTAACCGTGAGCCTTTTCCTGGGGTTTACGTTATTGCATTACATGTCTTTGATGATTTTATTGTACAATTTTAAACTACCATTTGAAATTTCATGCATCGTAAAAAAAAATGTTGTGCTGCGATAGCCTAGGTTATCGTTTGATAAAATATTATTTTTAAAAATTACCTTAACTAATAATTAAAATCTGTGATTTCCAGGGTTATAAGCCACCAGATGAAGGACCTTCAGAATACCAAACAATTCCCTTAAACAAGATAGAAGACTTTGGTGTTCACTGTAAACAGTAAGTGTCCCACAGCCTTGCGTTACGCACAATATTCAAGGTCATTATTGCTATTAATTTTTTTATGTATAATTGATTGATACTGTGTCTTTCTCGTTGATTTCAGTGCGATTTCGTATTTGTGATACTTCTCTCTCTGCCTACCTCAGGTATTATGCCCTAGAAGTGGCGTATTTCAAGTCCTCCCTGGACAGAAAGCTTCTAGAGCTCTTATGGAACAAATACTGGGTCAATACCTTAAGCTCTTCCAGTCTTCTCACGGTACGTCAAGTTACAAATATTTCTTTTTTTTATCATGCTGTATCTATATAGGCTGTTGTTGCTACCATAGACAGGTCTGTTGTTGTACCGTAGACAGGTCTGTTGGTGTTCCCGCAGACAGGTCTGTGGTTGTACCGTAGACAGGTCTGTTGGTGTACCGTAGACAGGTCTGTTGGTGTACCACAGACAGGTCTGTGGTTGTACCGCAGACAGGTCTGTTGGTGTACCGCAGACAGGTCTGTTGTAGTACCGTAGACAGGTGTGTTGGTGTACCATAGACAGGTCTGTTGTGTGTACCACAGACAGGTCTGTGGTTGTACCGCAGACAGGTCTGTTGGTGTACCGTGACAGGTTGTTGGTGTACGCAGACAGGTCTGTTGTAGTACCGTAGACAGGTGTGTTGGTGTACCATAGACAGGTCTGTTGGTGTTCCCGCAGACAGGTCTGTTGGTGTACCGCAGACAGGTCTGTTGGTGTACCGCAGACAGGTCTGTTGGTGTACCGCAGACAGGTCTGTTGGTGTACCGCAGACAGGTCTGTTGGTGTACCGCAGACAGGTCTGTTGGTGTACCGTAGACAGGTGTGTTGGTGTACCGTAGACAGGTGTGTTGGTGTACCGTAGACAGGTGTGTTGGTGTACCGTAGACAGGTGTGTTGGTGTACCGCAGACAGGTGTGTTGGTGTACCGCAGACAGGTGTGTTGGTGTACCGTAGACAGGTGTGTTGGTGTACCGTAGACAGGTGTGTTGGTGTTCCCGCAGACAGGTCTGTTGGTGTACCGTAGACAGGTGTGTTGGTGTACTGTAGACAGGTGTGTTGGTGTACCGTAGACAGGTGTGTTGGTGTACCGCAGACAGGTCTGTTGGTGTACCGTAGACAGGTGTGTTGGTGTACCGTAGACAGGTCTGTTGGTGTACCGTAGACAGGTCTGTTGGTGTACCGTAGACAGGTGTGTTGGTGTACCGTAGACAGGTGTGTTGGTGTACCGCTAGACAGGTGTGTTGGTGTACCGTAGACAGGTGTGTTGGTGTTACCGCAGACAGGTGTGTTGGTGTTCCCGCAGACAGGTCTGTTGGTGTACCGTAGACAGGTGTGTTGGTGTACCGTAGACAGGTCTGTTGGTGTACCGTAGACAGGTGTGTTGGTGTACCGTAGACAGGTCTGTTGGTGTACCGTAGACAGGTGTGTTGGTGTACCGTAGACAGGTGTGTTGGTGTTCCCGCAGACAGGTCTGTTGGTGTACCGCAGACAGGTCTGTTGGTGTACCGTAGACAGGTCTGTGTGTCACATTGCGCTCCTCCTTAATGGTTTTGACACGAGAAAGCGAGACCCCACCCCAGGCAAAACAGATGCTCAGTTCTCCACGGCTCATCTCCCTTGGCCTCCCACCCACCGCCCAACAAACCAATACTTTCTAAATGCCTGAAAGCCCGTCCATGTGAATCCCCATTGTGCATTCGGCAGCTCTGTCCCCAGCTCCTAAGCAAACAGTGTCCTCAGGCGCGGGCCCTATCCAAACACTGGACGCCCGGCATTCTGGCTGAAGACGAATGGACTAGACGTCAGCCCGCCCTATTGGCCGGGAGCTTTGTCAGTCACTACACTGTCACCGCCAGTCAGACGGCGGGCTTTGTGTCCTAATTGCCTGCCGTGTTGCCTCACCATGAGCAAACTCTTATTTCTTCTGCGTTTCTTTTCACCGTGACATGGGCGTTTCAAATGCATAATGACTTATAATTGTTGCCAACTGTAGCAGTCGTGTCAACCTCAAGGCGGACAAAACAAATAGATGAAGAAAAATCACAGCCGGGTGTGTGTGTGTGTGTGTCTGTGTATGTGTTTTCTTTCTCTGCGTGTGAGTGTGTTTTCATCAGTGTGTGACTTCTACCCTAAGGATGGCTTGCTGCGCTTTGTTCTGATGTGTCTTTCTAATTCTTGTGTGTGTGTGTGTGTGTGTGGTGTGTGTGTGTGTGTGTGTGTGTGTGTGTGTGTGCGTGTGCGTGTGTGCACTCCAACCCCCAGAACTCTGACTACACCACGGGCCAGGTGTTCGACCTGTCTGAGAAGCTGGAGCAGTCAGAGGCCCAGCTGGGCCGCGGCAGCTTCATGCTGGGCCTGGACACCCACGACCGCAAGTCAGAGGACAAGCTGGCCAAGGCCACACGAGACAGGTACCCAACGGCGCGGAGGGGGCCTGGGGGCCGGGGGCCGACCACCAGTCACGGACACCTCCCACGCTAGGGACGGATGTCACGCTGTTGATACAGCTTTGGATAAATGTTTATTAATAAGCCAGGAAAAGGCTATAATTGTAAACTGTTTATTAACACGATAACACTGATATTATTTTAAAGGGTGGCACATGTGAAATGTGTTGATGTCTTCTATTGCCTCTTTTTAAAGCTTTCCACATTTTATATTGAGCATATTACAGTATAATATTGGGATATTTTGTTGAATGTTGCCATCATGAAGAATGTAATGTTTCTATAAAACTTGCATACAAAATGTTTCAATATGAACCAAACATTTTAATAACCAAAGTACAGGCTTTAAGACACATTAAACTTACATTTTCGACGCGACTACGTGCGAGACGCGCATCGCCGTGAATGCTGCTGTGCGCCTCTGAAAGGGTACCGGGTGAAACGAAAACAAAAGGTTCCGGGGCGCAATACAGGTGGATACACAATAGGTCCGTTACAAAATAATTACTAAAATGTTTATCCATTTTACCAGAACAAAAAACGGAATAGCATCTCAAGTGGATCTTGTTGGACCAGTTCATTGTTATTCTTTCTCTTTTCAACATGGAAGTGCTTTCACTGCGACGTTAATCTCTACAAAGTCTGTTAAATCCGTTGTTAAAATGGCACTTTCTCCTGGGTTTCAGCTGCAAGACGACCATCGAGGCGATCCACGGACTGATGTCCCAGGTGATCAAGGACAAGCTCTTCAACCAGATCAACACGTCTTCTACCTGAGCTATTTCTCAGCCTCCTCAGGAGGCCAAATCCCCACCGTCGCACAGACCGCCTGTGTGTGTGTTGAGTCACTGAGCTAGTTCATTCTGTCCTCTCTTATCCTTTTAGCTGAGATCGTTGTGTGAGCCGAGAATGCATGAAGGTCGTGCGCATTAATAAAATGAATAACAAAAGTGCTTTGGGATTTCTTTATCATCAAATGTATCAATTGGGGTATGGGATATGCTGTACTATTCCGGGTCAGAAAACGACATTTACAAATATATCCTTAACTAAATCCCTTCCCCTTTTTAGTCTTATTTTCTAGAATAAATTGTATACTATGAATGATGCCTTGGTCCATCATTCCTTCAGACAGGGACCCACATTTGAGTCTTATACAAAACTCAATGGCCTCATGTCTTTCCTACCCTAAACCTCTCAGTAGGATCCTTTGCGCCGTGCATTTCGCCCGTAGAGGACCCCAGCCCTGTCACCCAAACCCGTCGTCATTGCATTACATAATGGAACAACAAACGACACGATACTCTGCGTCGCCTCAAACATAAACACGCCGTCCGCCGCTGCGTCGTTTGGCCGGGTCCCCTCTCCGGTGGCTGTCCCGGGTGGCACCGCCCTGGGTCCTCAGCGGCAGCATGCAGGCCGCCCCGCGGACCCACCCAGCGGTGTGGCGGGGTGACGGAGCCCAGGAGCGGGGGTCCGAGCACAGTGAGGTCCATTCAGGCGGAGCGTCTGGTCACCGTCCCAGCCGTCACACACCGAGTCTGTCTTCTTTTAAATGCATGGCTGCCCCTGACACGGCGGTGTGTCGTTGGATTATGTTTTTTTTCTGCTGGTATTGTAATGGCTTTATGTGTTTATTTTTTATGTCATTTATTTCCGAGCAGAGTGGTCCACAGGGAGCGGACGGAATCTGTTTTGCGTCTTGATCATGTTCTGTGGCACACGTTCCTGTAATGGTTTTTCTTTTACCATTATTCAAGCCGCGGATAAAAAGCACACACGGGTGTTGAACGAACCTCACAGTTTAGAAAAGTAGAATGGATGAGATTATTCTAATTGTAGGCCTATTAAGCATTCTTTGAGCTGACATTCTGAACTGACAGCAGCTGTTATTTTTTACCAGATTTGTAAATGTATTCCATTCAGCGTCATAAGTATGCAGAGTATGTGATTGCCGTGCTTAGATTTCAGTGGTTATTTTAAAATCTGATGAACTCTACTTGGAATGAACGCATGTCCTGCAGATGGAAACCTATGGAACACAACTTTTTAATTAAAAACTGTATTTAGGCTATTTATATAGCCTACATAGGCCTACATATTTTTTGCCTCTACTAATATTAAGTATAGCCATTGGTTTTGTTCATGCTTACTTAGGCCCATCTATTTATATAAAGAAGAGCATGGTGAAGAAGGCCTAATCATGCGAACTTGTGTTAACTTGGCTCTGCCTGGATGAATCTTCAATGCTTCAACCCTTCACAGACAGTGCAGGTCAGAGCCGTTTAGAAGATCTAAATCTCCGAACAGCTCCCCCTGAGTGACAAGAAAACCCGTCTCAACTTGCCATAACAATGCAGGGTCCCATCCATCCATCTCTCTATCTATGTGTTGTGAATATTCATGTTTGTTTGGGCTCATGTTTCTTTACCGTGTGTCAAGGCCGCAGCCATGGAGTCAACACTGGGTTGGACGAAATCTACCGGGGGGTCTGGAGGCCCCCTTTCCAAGAAAATATTCTGATTTGAAAACGATTAAATTCTTAAATATTTTAATATTGGCACGATGTTCTAATTATGATTGTCCATCAACAACTGATGGCCAACAACTGATCATTACTTAACGCAAAGCTGAGCGAGTGGAATATGTTCACAGTGACTGTTCCCTAGGCCTATAGATAAGGAATGCATGCTCGGAAATTATTCCTAAAAGTATAATATTTATAACGCTTTACAAAAACGATCAAAACCGTACGTATCCTACGTAACATATCTTATATTATCATATAGATATTATATAATATCGTATAATATTTTATTTTGCCTTTCCGTGTAGGCCTACAATTGATTTATTTTAAAGTAACGAAATAGAGAGAGACAGTTGGATGTGTATTCCGTTATGCTACAACCGGTTGTAATAATTGTATTATTCGTTTTTGTGATTATGCATATGTTTTTATTTTTTTGTCGGGGGACATTTTGAGCGTCATTTAATTTTGGCAGGATTATATATATTATAATTAGGGCCCTGTTGCTACTGTCTGTGTCCTCTGGATGTAACGCGTCAGCAGCGCCTTTGTTTCTAGTAAACGGAAATAGATTCTTTCACAATTTAAAGAAGACTATATATTTTTTACCATTTAGTATTAATATGCCAACATGTCAATTAAATATAATAAATTAATTATAATAAATTAAATAGTAAATGTAAACCAGTTCCGTGTCACCTGACCAAGTGCGGCGGGTCTGCCTCGGTTTCCATGGAGACCGTTCAAGCACCATAAACAGACCAGCAGAGTCGTGGTGCAGCGAGTCGTCTCGGTTGGTTTTGAAACGAACCCTTCTCTTTATGTAAATTTTAAACCCGAACTGCGTCACCCCGTCCATTTAAGGTAAAAGTGTTCGTCTTGTGTTGAAAACTTAACGTTGTGTGAGATGCGTGAGATATGTGAGGAACACTTTCCGGTTTGCTATAGCTTTCGTTTAAATGAGTTGCGGACGAGGCTCTCAGAATCAGGCCCATCGCCTAGACGTTTTTTAAATTAAATTTTCATTTAACCAGTCTGTTGCAGAGCTGAACTGAGGTGGGCGAGCAGCATCCAGTGTGTCGTGTCGTCCACCAGCTGTGTCGATCCCAGTCCCCTAACCCGAGCTAATGACCCCAGATCAAGTAAAGACCTGCTGTCAACACGGTGCGTCCTGAGGTCTCAATGCCCCGTCCGGAGGTCTCAATGCCAGGTCAAGCTAATGAACACGTCCCAGGGGGGCCCACTCGCTGCTACTTATGGCTCTAAGGGGGACAGACCACCACAAATTAAAGGGCCGTACAACCTCTCACCCCTGAAGAGCCACAGCAGCCCTCATCAATTATCCCGTTGCACTAAATGGACGAAGATGAATCAATCGTAATGTGTCAGAAGGAAGTAGCCTTTTAAATACCGTGGTGTGATTGCATGAGCCCAACGTCTATCGCTGTTTCCCTCTGAACCGGTATTGTATGACGGATCCCTTGACGTGTTTCTTTCCCTCCTGGTGTAGCCGGTGTGTGTCTTGGCTCATCCTTATCTGTGCCGACCCCTCACTCAGCCCCCCAGTCGTCACCCCGGGGGGGGGTCCCGCGGAGAACATAGAGCCCCCCGCGAGGCGCAATGGTGCGACTCACCGTTGACCTGATCGCTAAGTCCAGCAGCCACATCCGCAAGAAGGGAGACCGCTCCCTCCCGGACTACCTCCGCAGGCTCACGCACCTCAACTTCTCCAACCGGAGCATCGTGGACATCGTAAGGAGCCCCCACCCTTTTTGGTTCATTGTTGCTCTCTTTTGATGATGTTTGTGCTAAAAGGTGGGGTCTGTTGTTGGCGCTGTCCCAGGAGGATCTGTCCATGTGCAGGAACCTGACGGTGCTGTACCTGTACGACAACCAGATCTCGCGCATCAGCAACCTGGGCTTCGCGTGCCGGCTCACCCACCTCTACCTGCAGAACAACTGCATCGGCCGCATGGAGGACCTCTGCGACCTGCAGAGCCTCGCCAAGCTGTGAGGCGCTGTGTGTGTGTGTGTGTGTGTGTGTGTGTGTGTGTGTGTGTGTGTGTGTGTGTGTGTGTGTGTGTGTGTGTGTGTGTGTGTGTGTGTGTGTGTGTGTGTGTGTGTGTGTGTGTGTGTGTGACGCCTGTGCTTGTGTGTGTATCTGTAGTGTGTGTGTGTGTGTGTGTGTATCTGTAGTGTGTGTGTGTGTGTGGTGTGTGTGTGTAACTTGTGTATGTGAGTGTGTGTGTAACCTATATACAGTATTTAGTTTAACCTCTGTGTGTGTGTGGGAAAGTAACCTATGTGTGTGTGTGTGTGTGTGGGGTGGGGGGTTAACCTGAAGTGTGTGTGTGTGTGTGTGTGTGGGGTGGGGGGTTAACCTGAGTGTGTGTGTGTGTGTGTGTGTTGGGGGGGGTTAACCTGAGTGTGTGTGTGTGTGTGTGTGTGTGGGGGGGGTTAACCTGAGTGTGTGTGTGTGTGTGTGTGTGTGTGTGTGTGTGTGTGTGTGTGTGTGTGTGTGTGTGTGTGTGTGTGTGTGTGTGTGTGTGTGTGTTGGGGGGGTTAACCTGAGTGTGTGTGTGTGTGTGTGTCAGGTATCTGGGGGGTAACTGCATCGCGGTGGTGGAGGGTCTGGACCGTCTAACGAAGCTGAAAGAGCTCCACGTGGAGAACCAGAGGCTGGCCCCCGGAGAGAAGCTGCTGCTGGACCCCCGGACCCTGCTCTGCCTGGCAGTAAGACCCCCCCCACACACACACCCCACACACACACACACACCCCCCCAGCTACATCCACCACGGCAGCTGTCAGGAGGCTGGGGTGGGAGGTCGGCCAACCCAAGATGGCCGACCTCCCACCCACCAACGAGTCATACATCGTCCAATCCGCCGGCGCTGGGGACGCCCCCGTCAGACCCCCTGGGGGGGGGGGGGGGGGGTGTTTCCACGCCCCTCGTATTTTAACAGATCCCTAAACACTCAGGGAGGGGGTCGGGTCTGGCTGGAGGTGGCTCTCAGCAGTCTGAGGACGCTGGGGGGTTGATCCTGCTCCCGGGGGTGGGGGGTGGGGGGGGGGGGCAAAGTGTGTGCGTATGCTCGCGAGCGTGCGCGTGTCACATCCAACACACACAAAAAAAAAAGAATGCAGTGTTCCTCAGGCCTGAGCGACCGCGCAGAAAGCGGCGTTGTGCTCGGGCCGGTGATGTCAAAGAGCGCACTGTGGCCCCCCCCCCCCCCCCCCGCCTCAACGCTCTGACCAATCGGGGAGGTCCGTGTGCCGCGCTCCGGCGCCCGCGCGGGTCAACAAACCTAGCGGCTTGGGCTTCTTGTTTATTTGGATAATTAAAGAAATTGCTGTGCAAATGTAAAGAGTTCCAGCTTTTTATAAATGCACCATTATGGGAGTTTGACCCCCCCCCTCCCCCCCCAAAGAAAATGCTTATGCATCATCAGCCGTATCGAGATTCAGGTTTGGGAAGGAGCCACCCAGCCCTGCCTCGTAGCGCTGCCTCACTTCAGAGCCCTTCAGACCACTGTCCTGCAGGCACTCGACAGAGGCTCCCACAGCACTGTCCCATCCACTGCCTCCTCGTGTCACTGCCTCGTGTCACTGCCTCGTGTTGCAGCACTGCCTCTCAGCACTGGACGTGTTCTGAGCTGTACATACTAGCAACTAGGCTTCACAAATGTTGTGTTTATGCTTTATTTAGTTTAATTTGTGTACTTAAATAAATAAATCACAATCGTTTAAATATAGACATGCATTGTAATGTTCAAATGATTGTACCTTGCAAAGATTCTGATTAATCTTTTTCTAGACTGGAATGTTTTGAAATCATTGTGTCATGATGATCAAGCAGCGAGAAAATAGGAAATAATGAAATGATTTACTCATATTGTCTCACTTTGTGAAAATCTCTTCATTATTGTAATTAGTGTCAGTTTTCATGGTTGACAATATTACTTCAATACGGTGGATGTGCAAGCATTTTTCCGCAATCAAATAACTGCCAACAGTGATTACAGAGCGATTTACTTTATAGTTTGTCCAAGATAAACCCTCTTAATAGTCTGGGCCCTTTGCACTTGCCTAATACATAGATATAGATCTAGATATAAATGCATGGCGCTCTGTAACGCAGAGTCTGACGTGTCCCCAGGGTTCGCTGCGTGTCCTGAACATCAGCCAGAACGGCGTGGACGAGGTCTGGGACCTGGGCGTTCTGAAGGGCCTCACCCACCTCTCTGCCGCAGACAACCTGCTGCAGGACGTGCAGGTTGGGCCAGGACTCACCGGGGCCCACCCTGCTCTACTCTGGGGCTGTCTGGGGGAACTTGGTTGTTTTCCATTCCCGGACGATAAGGAAAAAAATGATTGTGTGCTGTTAGTAAAAAAAAAAGAAGGAACAGGCATAAAAATAATACTGACGTGTGTCATATACACATACCTTTATTCACTGGAGATGAGTTTCTAAGAAACAATATTTCAAGACTTTTTCTGACATCCCCACTCGACATATACTGAGTATAATCACAGGGTTTCATCTCCAAAGCCAACACGGAATATTGAACATCAATATGTATGAGTTTGACCGCTCTGATGAAAAGGGATATCTTCTAAGCAGCTCGCCGCTCAGCTGGGATACAGAATAAACCGTCACTCCCCTCACACAGATCGACTCTGAATGATCCCAACGGGCTCTGGACCTTCTTCCTAGAGCAGGAAGAGAATCAGGTTTTGTACGACTGCGTCCGTCTATCCAGACAGCGTCGTTTACATTTAGCAGACCCTTTTATCCAAAAGCGACTCACAATACGTGGCATCGCACAAGTACCACACAATACATCCAATGTTGAACAAACGACGGGCAAGGCGACGGGTCTTCCCTGTGCCAGGGGCTTGTAATTCACAACCTCGTTAATATCAACACCCTGCTTAATTACGAGGCGATCAGCGTCTCACGTCCATCTGGGTCGCGCTGTGTGGAACGACGGCAGGAACAAGGCACTGAACCAGTAAACCCTGCAGATCTAGCGCTGGGTTCTCAGTACCCCCCCGCCCCCCCTGTGAGGCGCAGGGGTCAGAATTATTCAACAAATCAGCGCGGCGGTCCCCTGGGAGCCCACGCTGACATCTTTAAACAAGCACCGGTTTCTCCGTCAGACGCGGGGTGTGTTTCCCCGCTCCGTCCCCCCCGTATGAGAGGTGTGACGCACAGCCCAGGCAGCCATCTTGGCCCTTCTTCACCGTTTTAAAACACAACAACTGGCTGCTCGGGTTTTTCTATCACTCTTGGGTTCACAAGTCCCAGGAACATGGCGGGCCTGAGCGTCTCTCACGGCTCTTCAGGCGTGACTCTGCTCCTCTGACTCTCCGTCCCCCGAAGGAGGCCTCCTCTCTGGGCTCCTTCTCAGGGTTTCTCCCCTCTGGGTCTGCGGCCGTCGTTCCCTGGCCCCTCAGCCTAAGGGTTAAGGGGCTGATTGTGTAATGCGGGGCCGTGAAGCCCTTTGAGACTGTAAGTATGATGAAGGGCTTTACAAACCCCGCGGACAGGGCCCTGACGTGCGGGCCGCTCGTGATTTACAGTGTTTGCCTTGAGAGACGACGTGTGCCAGCGCTCCGCTTCCTGTTGACGTCTTTTGTGTTTGTTTATCTTGACGTATATTTGTTTTGCTCACCAAACGAACGTGTGAGGCTGGGGCAGCTCGCCAGCGCTTTGTCTCGACCGGCTACGGACAAAATCGCAGAAAGCGTTTGTTTTTTTTTGCTGAATCTTCCTCGGACACTTTCTCGATACGGTCGGGCCCCCGGCCGGTCCAGGGCCCGCGACGTCGTCCAGGTAATTGACGTGCGCGTGGCAAACGCTGTGGCCTCTCGGTTTTTATTATTTTCTCTGCAGCAGATCTATAATGTATTCGGCCCGGACGGTCTCTATCGAGCCTCAGAGAGACAGCCCCCGCCCAGCGGATCAATCCGCCGTCCTCAGGAAGAACTATGGATCTTTAAAATAGATTATGACAGGCAGTCAGCCCGGGTGACAAATGGGCCCCAGCATCTTCTGGAGAGGGTGGAGGGGGGGAGGAAGAGAGGAAGAAGAGGGAGAGGGGAGGGAGAGAGAGAGAGCAGGAGATAGAGAGAGGGAGAGAGGGAGGAAGTTGAAGACCCCTTGGTCGGAAGCAGGTTCATAACCCAGCCCATCATTAATCCGAACCCGTTGAGCTTGCAATCGCTACACAGCCTGTGTGTGTGTGTGTGTGTGTGTGTGTGTGTGTGTGTGTGTGTGTGTGTGTGTGTGTGTGTGTGTGTGTGTGTGTGTGTGTGTGTGTGTGTGTGTGTGTGGAGGGAGGGTCCACATGGGGGGCAATTTGGCCCTGGCTCTGCGCGGGGGCGGGGGGGTCCGTCTGAGTGACAGGCCTGACACGATCATTTATCAAAGCCTGAAAGCGCGCGACAGCCTCAGGGGTCCCCTTGCATCCCCCCCCCCCCCTCAACCCCACCCCCACCCCTCCCCCCTCCCCATTGGAGCTGATTGCGATGGCGGCGGCAGCGGCTGGAAAAGTGGAAGCGCTTTGGCCAAGACAGGAAGTGGAGGAACAATCAGAGCGTGTCCGCTGAGTATTCATATTTCCAGTCTCGGATTAATGTGCCTTTAGATAAACATACAACCGCAGGGCAGGCAGTCGGAGGAGCACACACACACACACACACACACACACACACACACACACACACACACACACACACACACACACACACACACACACACACACACACACACACACACACACTGCAGACATGCGCACGCAGACACACACACAGGCAAGCAGACATTCACGCACCCACAGACACACACACTCATGTACACACGCAGACAGACACATGCACACACACATGCGCACGCACATGCGGACGTAGTCCCACACACACACACCACACAGACGCAGACGCGCGCACACGTACGCAGACACACATACGCACACACACGCACAGACATGGAACCGCATGAACGCAGTCAGACACACATATACACACACGAGCAGACACACACATGCACACATCCGCACGCAGACACACACATGCGCATGTAGACACACACACACGTGCAGACAGGCCTGACGCTCCCTAGGGGGAGGAGTTACAGGACACCGGCGACGCCGTTTTAGGCTGACTGATGTGTTGTTTATCCACCGCGGGCCCCGTGGTCACGCCGTTGTAGGGCTGAGGGGGGAGTGTTTAGGGCCGGGGGGGGCTCACAGGACAACACTTTAATTACTCTCTAAGTAATTAATAACTAATAACTCTCCTTGTCTTTCTGTCTGTCTGTCTGTCTGTCTGTCTGTCTGTCTGTCTGTCTGTCTGTCTGTCTGTCTGTCTGTCTGTCTGTCTCTCTCTCGCCCTCTCTCTCGCCCTCTCTGTCTCTCGTCTCTCTCTCTGTCTCTCTCTCTCTCTCTCTCTCTCTGTCTCTCTCTCTCTCTCTCTCTCTCTCTCTCTCTCTCTCTCTCTCTCTCTCTCTCTCTCTCTCTCTCTCGCTCTCTCTCTCTCTCTCTCTCTCTCTCTCGCCCTCTCTCCTCTCTCTCTCTCTCTCTCTCTCTCTCTCTCTCTCTCTCTCTCTCTCTCTCTCTCTCTCTCTCTCTCTCTCTCTCTCTCTCTCTCTCTCTCTCTCTCAGGACCTGGAGGAGGTCTTCAGCCAGTGGCCTCTGCTCCAGCGTCTGGATCTGATCGGGAATCCCGTGTGCCAGAAACCAAAGTACCGGGATCGCCTGATCACGGCGTGCCTGAGACTGGGTATTGAACCCTCACCCTCCCGCCGTCTTAAACCCTGTCGGCTCACACAGACCGAGGGTCCGATCCAACAGGGACGCAGTTCAACACTTCATGACATTAGCACAACGTTAAAGACATGAAAGATTTTCATTATCTCGTTTGATTTTTCGTTCGTTTTTTTCCGCTCTCTGGAAATGAACAGAAGTCCTGGACGGGAAGGAGATCAACGACCTCTCCCGCCAGTTCCTGGTCAACTGGAAGGCCTCGAAGGAGGCCTCGAAGGAGGCCGGGAAGAGAGCGAGGGACGAGCGAGCTCTAGCCGCGCAGGCCCCCCCCCACCACCCCTTCCTGAGTGACGTTTCCTTCCTCTTGTTGCCTTGATTACAGGACACTAGGGTGTTTTGGAATTGCGGTCGATAATATTTTTATTCAGATAAAATTAGGATGTTTTTTTTCGGAATACTTTACTTTCTTTGTCTTGGTTTGTTTGAGAAAAAAATGGCAAAACTATCTACCAGCTAACAAAGGTCGATAATCTACAAGCAGTTTCCTACTAGCTAACTAATTTACAAACACATCAGTCTTTTCCATATACCGGCTTCCAATGTGTCGCTGTTACAATACATTTGGGTTTGAGATAGCGTTACTTAGTGTGTGTGTGTGTGTGTGTGTGTGTGTGTGTGTGTGTGTGTGTGTGTGTGTGTGTTGTGTGTGTGTGTGTCTGTGTGTGTGTGTGTGTGTGTGCTGTCTGTCTGTGTGTGTGTGTGTGTGCGTGTGTGTGTCGTCTGTGTGTGTGTGTGTGTCTGTGTGTGTGTGTGTGTGCGTGTGTGTCTCTGTGTGTGTGTGTGTTGTGTGTGTCTGCATCTGTGTGTGTGTGTGGTGTGCGTGTGTGTCTCTGTGTGTGTGTGTGCGTGTGTGTCTGTGTGTGTGTCTTGTGTGTGTGTGTGTGTGTTCTGCTTTGCTTCTGTTTATATTCCAGCTCACCTGGACACGGCTTTGAATCGCGGCGCTGTGCTGAGCTGCAGCCTGGCTAACAGCCTCCCCAGAAGAGAGCCGCTGCAGGGCCCGGGGCCCCACGGCCCCCCACGGCCCTCAGACCCCTCACACAGCTCAGCGACCAGGTACACCCCAAGTCACTGTCCCTCTGCAGCAAGATCACCTCTGGTTGGCTGTTTTCATAAAGATGAGCCTGCAGCTTTTTGTCTATCTTGTGTTTTTTTTCGTAACTCTTCAGATTAAACTCTGTCGCTTTTTAAAAGTTGCACTTTGCATCCTAAGGCTTCGGACCTGAAAGGGGAATCTGGGGCTGAAAGGGACTCGTGGTTTCGGGGTTTGGTTCCATGTTGTTTGTGTGTCTTCTCACCTTGACGGTCCTTGAGGTTTCAGGGTTAATTCATTGTAAGGTCGTATCTCAGGGCAGCAGGAGTCCCAAAGGGGGGGGGGGGCGTCTCGCACTGAGAACTTGAGCAGACGTTAAGAAACATTCAGACGGTAACGCTAGCCAACGCAAGCTGAGTGGCTGCTGAGTAATGACTGATCCTTCCTGCTTATTCATATTTTCTTATCTCTCTCTCTCTCTCTCTCTCTCTCTCTCTCTCTCTCTCTCTCTCTCTCTCTCTCTCTCTCTCTCTCTCTCTCTCTCTCTCTCTCTCTCTCTCTCTCTCTCTCTCTCTCTCTCTCTCTCTCTCTCTCTCTCTCTCTCTCTCTCTCTCTCAGTCTAGCGCTTGCTTTAAGAGCCACCTCATCACCCGGTCTGTTTCCAGGGGCTCTGGGTGATTCTAACGCTCTTTAAAACATTTCAACACAAAGCGCTTCATGATGGAATACAACGCTGCCATGCTGATTGGATTACATGTTTGGTACATATTATATTTGTCACTGTCTGTTTGGCAGAAAGTATATATATATTTTTTTTGGACAATTTATAACATTTGAAGTATTTTTGTTTTATTCTGTTGTGAAAGTTTGCTGTATTAAAACACGAAAAATTGATGTGTATATATATATATTTTTTTTTTTTCAACATTGCTTCCTAAAAATGTGTATTTTCGACAACCCATCACTCGACAACACAAGTTGATGACATTTAATGACACAAAGCCACTTAATTGTCATCAGAATGATTTGGTATTATTGTATTTGTTAGTATTTTCTGTCATTATTTATTTGGCGAATTTATCTTAGACACATCCAAGAACATCCTTATCCTCCCAAAAGATGGAAGCATTCTGACGTGTTTGTGAGTGGACGTGAGTGAGTGGATGACTGAGTGAATGTGCGGGTGGACGTGTGAGTGGGTGTGTGAGTGGGGTCCACGGGCGCTGTGGGCTGCGGGTCCTGAACGATGGGGGCTCATTAGGCCCGAGCTGACTTAACCTTCCCGGGCCGAGCGGGTAATGAGGGGCCGCTCGGTCACCGCATCCTTAGGAAAACACGCTTTATTAAGACCAGTCCGCCGCGCGCCTCTTATGAATAATTCCTTTCATTAATTCGCCGACATCCCGGTGATTAATTCAGGAGTCTCCCAAGAATGTCCTCCACGGCCGCCTGTTGATTGCACTGTCGGACTTTGTATTTATTAGCTGTTTCAACGAGACACCGAGCAATT
Organism: Melanogrammus aeglefinus; assembly: GCA_900291075.1. Taxonomy (NCBI): domain Eukaryota; kingdom Metazoa; phylum Chordata; class Actinopteri; order Gadiformes; family Gadidae; genus Melanogrammus; species Melanogrammus aeglefinus. The sequence continues at coordinate 140,597 of OLKM01001015.1, read as the reverse complement.
AGTCAAACGCTCTACAGATCGGCTTACACTGAGTGCGCTCGACTTAATTCGGGTTTCCAAAACGCGCCTTGGTAGAATAATGGTGTGGGTAAGGTGGGAAAACGCGTCTGATGCTCGGAAGCGATGGGACAGTAATTCTCCAATTAGTGCTGATTGATAGGCATGTGACAGGAGTAATGGACTCCGAGTCCTGGCCGAGAGACTGAGCTCTCCTTCAGACCAGAAGGCGAGGAGAGGAGAAAAAAAGAAGAGATCTCGCGATAAGACGAGGCTCGCTGCAGGGGAGTGGACTAGGAAGACTCAGGGATGTGGACTACTGGATGAGAAGGACCCCTCCCGGACTACTGGACGAGAGGGACCCGGACTACTGGAGGACTGGACTCAGTGAGGTGAGTGGACTACTGGAGGAGAAGGACCCGTCCCGGACTACTGGAGGACTCAGTGAGGGGAGTGGACAACTGGAGGACTCAGTGAGGGGAGTGGACAACTGGAGGACTCAGTGAGGGGAGTGGACTACAGGAGGAGAAGGACCCGGACAACTGGAGGACTCGGTGAGGGGAGTGGACTACTGAAGGACTCAGTGAGGGGAGTGGAGATTTAGAGGAGAAGGACTCTCTGTAGGGAGTGGACTGCGGCGGGTTGATTAATCACCGTCTCGTTGCGGTCTCGTGTGTTCAATACCCGCGAGGCTCTAGAGACCTGGACACTCAGGTGAGGTCCGCGCGCAGAAGGGGCGCCGCGCGCTCACCTTTCCTCGCGCTCTTTATAAGGATGAGGCGGAGGTTCTCCTCGGCATTTAGCAGACCACCCTGTCCTCCGCCGGGGCGTCTGGATGGTTTCGCTCCGGGAAAGGGTCTTGAAGAGTAGAGTCTTGGAGCTCATCGGACCGGCTCGGGATAAGTCTGCTTTGATTTCTTACAAGTTGGAGATGTTGGGATTCTACGGATCTTCGTGAAGTCGGATCTTTTTCGGCTTTTCAACGAGAAATGGAGATCGGTGGATTGTGTTGAATTGGCTTGAACTTTATTAGACTGCGCTTTTCAAACAAAGACAGAAAACACTCCAAAAACCATATTTTAATCATATAACGTACAAAGTGTCTTTAATTAACGACATATAGGCTAGCAGCTGACATCAGATCCTGCTGCACCCGGAACATCAAGAACAACAAATCAAACTCAGACCTCCTCCACCCTGGGTCAAGCCCCACTAAACTAACCTCCTCCAACGCGAGTTCAGGTCCACTAGAATACCCCGGTTCTCCTGAACCTCCTATAGGTCGATCATCTCTATCGATGGTCCAGCGACCCAGCGGCCAGGATGGAGAGTAGCAGAGACCCCGCCGTGTCGCTGATGGACGACAGCCCTCCATCCAGCCCGGGCTCCAGCCCCAGCCCGGATGGCCGGCGCCGGGACCCCCAGTGCCGGTCCTCTCGGGCGGGGCAAAGCGTGCCCAGCCCCGGCGGGTTCCCGGGGAGAGGGCGGCCCGCGGCGGCCAACGCGGCCCGGGAGAGAAGTCGGGTCCAGACGCTGAGGCACGCCTTCCTGGAGCTACAGAGGACGTTGCCCTCGGTTCCCCCGGACACAAAGCTGTCCAAGCTGGACGTTTTGATCCTGGCCACCACCTACATCGCCCACTTGACCCGCACCCTGCAGGAGGAGGGCGAGGGGGAGACCAGCAAGCAGGCCGAGGCGCTGCACTCGCTGAAGGGGGATGGATACCTGCACCCGGTGAAGGTGAGGAGGCTTCTGGAGGAAATATAGATCCACAGAGAGCGACGATAATATTCATCTGCATTAGTTGGCATAACTGTTTGTAATTAGGGATGATTGCCTCCGATAAAAAGGCTGTCAAATAAGTGACCACAAGTATTTTAGAGTATTTTAAATTTTTAAGTATTTTAAATAATGATTGATGTTGATATTAATTCGAAAATATAGCCTATAGTTAATTGTTAATAATATAAGTATTATTTTTTGTTGTATTGTTATGATTATTATTAGCATTATTATTAGCCTATTATGATATGTCCTGATCAGAGTTATTGTTAATATTATAATTATTGTGTTTAGTTGATAATTATTAGGTTGTCCTGGTCAGAGTTGTTATTGCTATAATTATTATTTTTGTTGTATTATAATTATTATTATATTGTCCTCGTCAGAGTTGTTATTGCTATAATTGTTATTTTTAATTGTATTATAATGTAATAATATTTATTATTATATTGAATGTCTTGTAATATAAATTTTTGCAACGTTAGAGTGGGTGAAGTGACCAGATCAGCGTTGAACGCGTCGAACAACATTAGCCTATTACGCGACGCGTGAAGGTCATCAGAGGTAGCCTAATCTTGACCCCCTGACCCCCCCCTCTCTCCAGAAGTGGCCCATGCGCTCCAGGCTGTACGTGGGCGCGAGCGGACAGTTCCTCCACAGCACCAAGCGCTCCGAGGCAGAGAACCAGGGGCCCTCGTCCTCCACGTCCTAGAACCAGGGCCCCTCGGAGAACCACGGCCCCTCAGGGCCCCTCCAAGACCTTAAGAGAACCAGGGCCCCCCGTCCTCCAGTCCCAGAGGGGTTACTATTATCTCTTCCCAGCGCGCGAGGAACACGGACAAATACTGCATGGCATTTAAATTTCAGACTCCAAGTCTGAAATGTTTATAGCAAGACGTTGTAAATTAATATATATATATATGTATGTAGGCCAATGGTTTATTTTGTATATAATAATAATTATTATCGTTATTAATATATAATAGTAATTATTATTATTATTATTATTATCGTTATCAATATGATCTAATTGTAATTATTATTATTAGTATGATTATGATTATTATTATATTATTATTATACACTAGTAATCATTATTGTTATTATATTGTTCTTATTATTAATAATATTACTATTGTTGTTGTTGTTGTTGTTCTTCTTCTTCTTATTATTGTTGTTATCATTATTATTATAGGGTGTGTTTGGCCGGTCGTGTTGCTCTGCGCTCATGCATCTACACGTCCCGCAGCCTGAATCCCGCGCTCTGAGTGCGCGCGTCACGCTCCAGCTCTCACCCTCAGTGGAAACATTTGCACTAAATGCATGCGGGTGAATAGCGCCCATCTGTCATGTGAAGTGGGCTGTCAGGGGGCGACACGGGACCCCCGGTCCTACTCTGACACGCATGATTGTTATTGTGTTATTGTGTTATTGTGTTATTGTGTGAATAAATGTGTTTTAAAAGGAGACATTTCTGGTCATACTGTGCTTTAACTAACGTGCATTGCTAACAGGCCCTTTATAGTTGGACAAATAGGAGTTCGAGATGGGGTAGGGGGGATCTCGAACCCAGCCTAGCTAAACATGTTTTTTTAAATTCTCACTTTGCCAGCATTAACAATTCGCATCGCAAAAGATGGATTCTACAGGATAATAGTGTGAAGATGATCGGCTGCTCTGGGATCCATGCCGTGCGACTTTAAGCATGGCACGGCCAGGGCCTCTATAGCCACCAAGACGCGCCGTGCGTGGAGCACGCGGAATGGCCTCTATGGTCCCCATTTGGCCCGTACCGGTCTGGCTCTGCACATGCGGAGCTTAACATCTTCAGAGTTTCGCGACAGGCGACAATCCGCCGTATTAACCCTGCGCGCGGTCCGTGGACACGGTCATGTTTTGGGGAGCTCACGCAGGGCATGTTTGGGTCAGGTTTGATTGACCCTCTCCCTCACGAGGCGCTGCCCGGACGGCGCTCCACATATCCACACAAGCCTCTTATTTTAGAAACAGAGACTCAAAAGTTGGAGCTGACAAGTCGCTTAAGTCGGTTCACTCGCTGCACCCATGGGAAAACTCAGGAGCCACCCCTGCACTGAGTCTGCAGGCTAAGCTGGGCATACCACTCGGGTACCATAGGGGGGACCCCCAGATTACCACCCGGTACTTCGGACACTGTGTGTGTGATTGTGTGTGTGTGTGTGTGTGTGTGTGTGTGTGTGTGTGTGTGTGTGTGTGTGTGTGTGTGTGTGTGTCTGTCTGTCTGTCTGTCTGTCTGTCTGTCTGTCTGTCTGTCTGTCTGTCTGTCTGTCTGTCTGTCTGTCTGTCTGTCTGTCTGTCTGTCTGTCTGTCTGTCTGTCTGTCTGTCTGTCTGTCTGTCTGTCTGTCTGTCTGTCTGTCTGTCTGTCTGTCTGTCTGTCTGTCTGTCTGCGCGCGTGTCGCTGTATTGCCACCTTGTAAATAAAAGCCATGTTTTTTGATACATGGCCTAAATATCAGGTTGATATCTTGTTGTGCTGAAATGCATTAAATATATATATCATTTCATATAATATGTAATATAATATAATATATAATATATTTTATAGCAGCGTTTACAATGAGTTGTTGTTGTTGTTGTTGTTGTTGTTGAATTGTTTTACCCTCAGAAGTTATTCAGCTGTTATGAGGTTTGGCTAACTAGCCTAAATTTAAAGAATGTGTGCTTATTTAGCAAATATGTGCAGAAAATACAATTAGCCTATACAAAACATAATGCATGGATGACGTTTCATATTTATTGAAAATAAATCCGAACACATCCCTTATCAGGTAGACTTCAGGATATTTATCAGCAAAATGGTAAATTACTAGTAGACCTATAAAATTATATATAGGCCTAGGCTATATTAATATTTTTCTCTCTGTAGGCCTACGTTTTTAGAAAATACTAAGGTAAAGATAACTTTGTTGTAATCATGCGTCCTTAAATATTCCGTTTAAGTTGTAGACATATCAAAGTTGGGAAGTAACGGTAGGCTAAATAATTGGTAATAAGTAGACCATAATTAGTAGATCAACATCTGGTTTGGCTTCAAAGTGGACCACTCTGGGGTCTGTCCGTCATGGTCTACGCGCAGCTCCACTGCGCAGCCTTCAGACCGGAAGCTATTCAGACGGGAAGCTCGCCCACGTCCTTTCCCTTCCCTCTCGGCGCGGTGCGGACGGCGTGGCCGGTCCAGCTCCCAGAGATGAGCCGCTTTCCACGGGGCTCTAGTCCCTCTGAGGCTCCGTCGCGACCCGCAGCGCCAGGTAGGGGATGCGAACAAACATGGGTTTAATTTCAAGCCAAACAAAATGTCTGCGTGTGTTTTCAGAAGAAAATCAAAGTGTTCTAGTGAGCTAGTGGGAGCTAAGCTAGGCTAGCCTTCATGGACACGTGGGTGAAGCGCTGTTGCAGAAGGCACATTCGTGTCTGGAAATATATTTTAATAAACGCCAGGGGAAAGTACGATGGCCTGCAGCAAGCTCGGTGCCATGCGCGTTTTGGTCTCGTGTGTCGAGGCTTGTTCACGTGGACTATTAATTTAAAACGGGACACGTGGGAGTTATCGCAGTCCCTTGCGTCTTGCGGAAAAACGTCGTCATCTTGCCTGCAATACGTAATCCATCATCCCTCCGTGACACCCGGGATGAGGATACATCTGCGGTGTTTAAGCTCGTTATGGGCTCGTCCATTCAGGGGTTAAGACAGGGTCGTGTGGGAGAGGCGCTGGTCAGGGAATAGTCTCCCGTTTGTTTGACTGGAGAAATCTTCCATGATTTCCCTCGGACGGGTAAAGGTCATGGCATGGGTCGCATCCTGCTTTTGAACCCGCGCCGAGAGCAGGCCTGTCCGAGCCGCCTTAGACGGTGACCTATGACCTTCGGGTGATCAGTCATCCCCGGTCGCGTTGTATCGGCAGGCCTTTCACTGCAGCTCAGCCACCTAGCTTTAAATCAATAGATGTACTCTCCTCCTGAGGTTCATTATTTACAATGTCTCAAGCAGGGGCATGGACTGTCACTTTGTTTGGATTTGCTAACTAAGATTATGATTGATCATCCTCGATAGACGTTGAATACAACTCGACTAATATGGCGTTTTCTAACAAACGTAAAAATCTTGCTAAAATATGAGTATTTAAAGATGAGACTGTCTCCATGTGTCCCCTATTCCGAGTGGTTAGTTTGTGCAACGTGTGATGCTGTATTAGTGATGATTTCACATTAAGCCGTTTACCCATCAGACTTAACTGTGGTGAGACTGTGATTATCTGAAATACCAGCTATGTAATTATTAGAGATAGCCAGACTGTACAGTTTGCATCTGTCCCTGGCTTTATTAAAAACTGAATTAATTCCTGTTTGTGATTGTTTGTGCAGAACCTCCAAGCCCCAATGTGACCTGAACCACACTGAGGTAAGATCTACAACCGGACCAAAGTATTCTAAATTGAATTGACCCAAAGCGTTCCAGTAGAGTGGAACTATAATGATGATTTCACATTAAGCCGTTTACCCATCAGACTTGACTGTGGTGAGCCTGTGATTATCTGACAGTTCATTCAGGCTATGGGCACTTTATGGCCATCTTGGTTCTAAATGCTAGCTGATTGGTAGATATGATGGCCTAGGGCTGCCTTGAGTTCCAGCACTAGAACTTAATGAGCACTAGGTGATTAAGACCTGTTGATGGTTACCGTGGATTTATCGAATTCTGTGTTTTGATTTCAGATGCGGTGCTGATCAGAAATGAAGACCTAGTCCCTCCAGAGCCATGCTGAGGTGAGGGGTTGATTTGAGTCGTGTTCTACCGTAGCTCTATTGGCTCAACACTGGATGAGTGATGAATTTGCATTTTTACCGTTTACCCGTCAGACAATAAGATGGTGAGACTGCGACAAACTGACACCCCAGTCTAGTGTCTAACCTGTAGACCTTTTTTTTGGTTTGCATTTGTAATTAAATTCAATGGACTAGACTGACACTGGTTCTTTCTCCAGCTCTCAGGCAGTGAAGACCAGATGCTTCTCGGCCAGGATGGACCTATGATGGTCTACCCAGCAGGACTGGAGGTGGGTAATGGATCCAATGTCCACACTTTTTAAAAACGGCCTTGAGAAAGTGGAGGGCTCCTTCTTTGAATGCTGGATTAGTGATGATTTCACATTAAGCCGTTTACCCATCAGACAACAGGGTGGTGAGACTGTGACTATCTGAACCAGCCTATACTATTACCATCGTGAGGCTAAATTGTGAAAAGATTGCTAAATTCTTTCTATTTAAATTGTATTTTTTTTCCTGTAAATTTATTTGAACATTTTCCACAGATTGCATTCTTGAGCTTCCTGACCAAGAAGTAGAATCCTGTTCCAAGATGGAGGTGAGTGAAGGGTTTATTTTTGAAGTCTAATTAAAGGGTTTAGACACCTTACTGTAGCCTGGAAACCAGACAAATAGTTTATTTATTTCCTTCATATGCGGCCAAAGAGTGATGATTGAAATTGGTTCTATATTATTTATGCTGGATTAGTGATGATTTCACATTAAGCCGTTTACCCATCAGATTTACTGTGGTGAGACTGTGATTATCTGAAACACCAGTTGGGTCGTTGGTCACCTTGTAACGGCCTATGTTTGCGGAATACTAATTTTGTCTTTATGTTGGTAGATCACGACGAGTCCAGGGACGTCCCGGTTGGATACTCTTCTGCTGATCCTGAGGTCAGTACTGGATCAACTCACGGGTTCTGTAGTCCGTCTGCTTTAGACAAGGCCAGAAAGTATAACTACTCTGCTCTGGGGATGCTAGACTTAAAGTGATGGTTCGGCGTAAAATTCACCTAGGGTCATTTCCACCATGACATCCAGCCAAATACCATGTTAGAAGCATTTTTAGCGATGGTCAACACTGGTCAAGATCGGGCTAAGACCGGGCAATACAGCCCAATGGAGTGTTGAATTCACTAGCTTTTTCATTACACTTGTGAGTTTTACTTTGACACGTTTACTAACTTTTCCTGAAACACGGACGTGACGTCGACGCAGCGGCAGCTTTTAGCAAGTTGAAGCTATAAGGGAAGTGTTCTTTTAAATATATACTCCTGGTGTACTTACAAACTTTCCAATGCCTCATTTTGTGAGTACAGACCCTATGTGTACTACTGCAGAAGTTTGGTGACATTATTAGTGGGGTAATTTAATCATTTACGAGATAAACACACTGTTCCGTTCGCGCAGCACTAAGCCATTCGGCTGATGCCCGGTCTTAGCCCGATCTTGACCAGTGTTGACCATCGCTAAAAATGCTTCTAACTACAGTCTAAAGAATATGTATGGCTAAAAGTTAATGCAATGTCTTCCACGTGTGATGCTGGATTAGTGATGATTTCACATTAAGCCGTTTACCCATCAGACAACAGGGTGGTGAGACTGTGACTATCTGAAACACCAGCTTATACAATAACAACATGAAAGAAAGCAGTCATAATTTTTTTTATTTAAATGTCCATTTCATTGTTTTCTGCTTTAGTGGATCCTGTGAAGGCCAGGTGGGTGTGGTGATGAGGAACCCGCTGCGGAGCTACAGGTGAGCCCTGACACTACATGGTGACACATGTGCTCATAAGCTTTTATATCATTCTGTGAAACGGAGGCCGCATATTTTCTTCAGGTTGAGGGATCCAGGTCTATGTTGGGAGACATTCTTCCTGAAAGATAGAAATCATCAAATTTAGAGAAAAGATCCAATGTTTGCACATATTGCCAACCTTAATTTTAAACAAAGTTTTAAACTAGTTTTCAAATACTTTTTGTATTATTCATTGTTTATTCATGTTCAGAAAGATGTAAAAAAAAAAGGACCCCGGTTAAATAAATTTTATGTAATCGTAAAGCGTCACGGTAAAAGGAATGGAAATGACTGTTAGTGATGATTTCACATTAAGCCGTTTACCCATCAGATTTACTGTGGTGCGACTGTGACTATCTGAAACACCAGCTTGGTCGTTAGTCAGTTTAATGCCTATGTTTGCAAAATGCTTATTTTATCTTTTATGTTCATAGATCCGTCGGAGTCCAGAGATGTCCTGCTGTGAGACTCTTCTACTGAGGTCAGTACGATCAACAGTTCTTGAGTCAATCTGGTTTAACAAGGTATACTCTTTATACGGGATGCTAGATTTAACCTACAGTCTTAAGGAAAATGCAGGTCTTCATGTTTGGCCTTGAGGGGTTAGTGGACGTCTTCTACGAGGGATGCTGTATTAGTGATGATTTCACATTAAGCCGTTTACCCATCAGACTTACTGTGGTGAGACTGTGATTATCTGAAATACCAGCGCTGAACTTTTATTCACTCTGCGCTTTGATTTTAGAGGGGTCGATCCAGAGACAGTTGGGGTTCCAGACAGCAGCGTGTAGATCTATTCCTGATGCACCACCTGAAGAAGAAACGTTTCTCTAACCAGATGTCTTGATTTCATTGCAGTTTCCTGAACTCGTCTTCGTTTGGAGTCCACCTACATGAAGAGATTTGGATCACTCACATCACCAATAAACCCAAAAACATCCACTACTTTCCACCTCTGTTCCTCAAGAATAAAACCCAAAGGAGTGACGTCACACGCCGCCTGTTATTAATCACCATGGTGCTGGGTGCGGGGTGTGACTATCGAACCACCAGGGTGGTCGGTGCGGTCGTTACCCGCCCCACACCTGTGTGGGAATTTGCGCGTTGTTACGTCACTCTCTTTTGGGTTTTATTATGCGCCGCACCCCCAACCTGGGCGGTGGGTGGGTGCGGGTACTCCGCTACCTGGGCGGCGTACGCAGCCCAGTTGTGAGCGGACCCGGCCCCTACACACCGGTATACCTTATACGGGATGCGTAGATTTCCGCCTACCAGGTGGTGAGGAATGTGCGGAGGTCTTCATGTGGCGCCTTGCAGCTGGTCGTGGTACGTCTCTACCAGGTGATGGCGTATGGTGGATGTACATTAGGCCCGCCGCACCTGGGCGGTTACGCCGTCCCAGGTGGGTGCTGGTGTTGGGCGGGCCTGCTCGCAATCACTCCGCTGCCGTTAGTGTGGTCGTGGGCGGTGGTCTGCCCACCACACCGCCGCACCTGGGCGCGGTACCGCCGCCCAGGTGGGGGCGTGGTGGTGTGCTGGTTCCGCCGCACCATCCTACGAAGGTGGAGGGGTTTGTGGGCGGGGCCGCCGTACCCCTCACCCGTGTGGGGGCAGTTGTACCCTGCACCCTCCTACCTTGGTCGGGTAGTCCCGCCCTAGGTGGGGCGGGATGTGGGTCGGGCTCGCCGCACCCCACACCGGGTGGGAGCCGGGTACGCCGCACTACCCTCCACCCGGGTGTCGGTTGGCGGGTACGGCAGCACCCCAACGCGGGTGGGAGCGTCCTACGCCGCCTTGCATCACCTCACCACGGTTGGCCCGGTGGGGCTGGGTACGCCGCACCCCCCACCCGGGTGGCAGCTGGAGCGCGGCACCGCCCCACACCCCCACGCCGGGTGGGGGGTGGGGCGGGTACGCCGCCCACCCCCCACCCGGGTGGGGGGCGGGTACGCCGCACCCCCCACCCGGGTGGGGGGTGGGGCGGGTACGCCGCACCCCCCACCCGGGTGGGGGGTGGGGCGGGTACGCCGCCCCAGCTGGGTGGGCGGGTGGGGGCGGCGGGCCCGCCCCACCACCCGCCCACTGGGCGGCGTACGCCGCCAGGTGCGGCGGCCCCGCCCCACCACCCGCCCCACCCGGGCGGGGCTTGTGCGTTGGCGCGGCGTACCCGCCCCACCCGGGTGGGGGTGGGGGTACGGGAGGGCAGGCTTACCCTCCACTCCACCGGGGGTCGGAGGTCACTCCTCAGCGATGTAGGCGGCGGCCCCAGGGGCGTAGGCGTAGATGAAGCGCAGCACGGCCTGACGGAGGTCCTCCAGCAGCAGGTCTCTGCGGAGCAGGGCCCCCAACCCCCCGCCCAGGTCACAGGGGAACGCCGGGTCGGGGGGGATAACAAGCACCGAGGCCCCTGGGGAGAGAAGACACAGCTTAGTGGAGCCAAGGGCCCCTAACCCACAGTAGAGCCTGTACTGTAGAGTTAACTTCGTCAGAACATGATGTAATGCTACACGGCCATTGAGCTAACATGGAGGGTGGATAAAACTCTTACGTCATTCCACAACTATGTCCCTTAAACCCAACGTTAATATGAATGGGCATTAGGTAAAAGATTATAAACTCACAAGTCAGACTAGATGCAGAGTATCTTAATGTCACTCAGTTCTCCATGTTGGGGATCTTATGGGGTTAGAATCATGCCAAAACCACACACACACAAAACGCGTTTTAAACACGCACAATGATTCACACACTCAGAAACATTTCTTCAAGTACAAAACAATTCTACCAAAAGTTGCGCGTGGATCTGAATGCATTTGTGTGTGGATCAGCAAGGCGGAAAATTAGTGCCAAAAGTCACGTGACTTTTGGCACTAATTTTCCGCCTTGCAACTTTTAGTTCCGTACTGGTAGGATTGTTTTGTACTTGAAGAAATGTTTCTGAGTGTGTGTGAATCATTGCGCGTGAGTAAAACACGTTTGAGTGTGTGGGGTTTTGGCATGATTCTAACTAACCCCATAGGATCTCTACGTCCCCATAATATTTTATGTATTTGGCAATTGTAAACCTTTTGGTTCATAGGGTCGTACCGTGCTGTAGGGTGATGGAGTTCTCACACAGCAGGACCGCGATGAGGGCGTCCTCTTCCTCAACCGTGGTCCTCAGACACAGTTTACAGTGGGCCTCCGCCAGCGTGATCCTGTTAACGCACAACCCACCATAAGTCCATTAACAAAGATTATTCAGCAAACATAAAGCTGACTCCATTAAATAAAGCTTTGCATTGAAACCAGTGCGAACGTTATTATGACCCAACCGTGTTGAAAACCGGGTTATTTGGATTGTTTTATTTCCACATTATGTATGCCAACACTCAGAGGGGCTTTCTAAACATCCATCTAAACAACATGACGAATAGCCTCTGGAAGGTGAGCTTTGGGTGCAAAGGGCGCCATCTCGTGGACAACTACTGCACCGCAACGTGTAAGCGTGTTAATACTCACATCAGTTTCACGGAGGCCACGGACACCTTGACGCCGTGGTTCTGGTCGCAGCGGACCCTGCGGCTGGCCATGAAGTACCCGTGGATCATCTTCTCGGCTCCAGAGCTCAGCTCTCCTCTCAGACCCCGGGCGTGGGCCAGAAACTAGGGAGTACGAGATATTAAAAAGGGCCAGTGTTTAAATGATGTAGAATCAAGCCGAGACCGCTAGAGTACAGCGTTTTACTGCATCCATAGGGGTAAACTACAATCGCAGACCTATACTTGCAGCCATCTGTTACATTCATCTCCATAGCGGTCAGCATTCAACTGTGGTATAAAGTGACTGCTGACATTTATTTAAAGGGGTGATATCATGCCACCAGGTGTGAGGGTGAAAGGCCTATTTCCCAACGTTGCTACGGCTGATCACACTTACACCTGGTGGCATAATATCACCCCTTTAAAATGTTAATCATTGTAGATCTTTGAGATGGTCTCTACTGGTAGACCTTCACCTCCTTGTAGTCCTGGAAGGGGAGCTGGATGGCGGCGGGGTACAGGGGCGCTCCCCCGGGGGGGAGGGCCTGGCTGAGGGTGTGGGCGGCCTGGGCCAGCACGCCCGGACCCCCCAGGGGGTCGGGGCAGCGGAGAACCAGGCCGAAGGACTCCGCCAGCTGGCCGGGCTTCGGACCCATCTCCTGGGCGTGGTGAAAGAACAACAGGCTGCAGTGTGACTCACAACGCATGGGATATAATCGTTTAATTCAACCCCTGTTGGAGGAAGGAAGGTAACATCAGTTCAATAAAAACATCCTGGAATACCTCCAATTCATTATTTTGTGTTTAAAAAATAAACGGAAATGGTTTACAACCAGATATTTTTCTTGCTTCCTTAATGAGCCTATATCTTCAGCCAATCAAAGTGATTTTGACACTGCGTCATCTATTTGGCACTAAATACAAGATGCACCTTAAAATAATTTGTACTTTGTATAGGATATAATGGTCTCCACGCAGACATTTACATCTGTCGTAGGATAGATACACACGGTTTCCATGGGCAAAAATTGTGGCCCTCCCAGTAAGAAGTCAGGGGACTTCAAATGTAATGTCAAACTGTTCTGGCCACACTGACGGACTGATGTGACCGAGCGTAGCTCGACTGGCTGGGTGAGTCAGAGGGGTTAAGGATGTCGGTATAAAGCATGTGCAGCACTAATTGGTCCTCTTTCCCTGAGCCCTCACCGTGGCCCCCAGCAGCGAGCTGTGGCCCCGGGGTCCGGACCGCCGCAGCAGGAGCTCCGAGGCGTCGGCCAGGGCCCAGAAGCTGCAGTGCACCGGGAAGGAGAGCTGCTGGTCGGCCTCCTCGCCGTACCGCCGCCCCGGGACGAAGACCGCCACCGCACGGCTCTCCAGGACTAGAGGGGGGGAGAGGGGGAGAGGAGGGGAGGGAGGGGAGAGATGAACATGCTGGGGGGGGGCTCTGCAGTGCTACGGCTCATACTCAAGTACCATGTTTCCTCTGCTTAGAAAAGAAACTAACTTTGCCGAAAATACAAATTTGTATATATTTTTCCTTAATATGTTAATTTAAATTCATTATTTTAATATGATTTAATATTTTATATATATAGAAATTCAATTTAATATACAAATAAATGTATTTGTATAATTTTGTTTTATTGTTATGTTTATTTGTAATTTTGATTTTTCCTAGATATACAAAACCATTCACTCTAACGTCTTCCTCTCTAACAAAAAGACGACCCAACGAAGGCACATCTAATGAACCGAAACTTCAGACAAAGTTGAGCCCCTTTTAGTCAAAACAAGTTAATCCTCTGGCTCACCCAACATGTCACTCCTCTCCCCCTTGACAGTCCCCACACACCTTGACCCCACATACAACCTGCTGTGATTGGCTCACAACAAACTCATCAACAAACACTCGTTCCATGTTAAAGCCATAAAGCTTTCACGTTGAACATTGATGAATTACTCTTTTAAACAAAACACATGAATGTAACCCACATGTTTGGCAAGGACACGCACGCTGTAGCCTAGCCACTACCTCGGCTAGCCTAGCCGCTACCTCAGCTAGCGTGCTGTAGCCTAGCCGCTACCTCAGCTAGCCTAGCCCCTCCCTCAGCTAGCGTGCTGTAGCCTAGCCGCTACCTCAGCTAGTGTGCGGTACCTGACTGGATGGCGTCCAGCTTGTCCTTGCGGAAGCCCCCAAGGTCCCCCAGCATGCAAACCCCCCCGCTGGCCAGCAGGGCGGCGCCCGCGTGGATGTTGGCGGTGCCGGCGCCATGCTCGTCCCTGGAGAGTGAGGCGAACATCTCCCCCTGGGCCTGGTGCCGGACCCCCCGGACAGCCAGGCTCAGGCTGTAGGCCATCAGCCTGGCACATGCCCCCACAAAGGCGCACACACACACACACACACACACACACACACACACACACGGAAACGCACACAAACACGCACATGGAAATACACAAAAACACACTCAGACACACACACTCAGATACACAATCTTGATTAATGGAGGTCCTCAGAACTGTACCTCAAGGCTCCAGCTGTCAACAGATGGTCGTTCTGAGGAAATTCAGACTAAATCCTACCTTCTAGGGTGCGTGTGATTGATTATGCTTGTTCATTTAAACCCATTACTCCCCAACCGATAATGTAGAGTGTAAATAAAAATAGACAAAACTCTAAAGATTTCTAACGTTAACATGCTAGTACTTTTTTGGCCTGAACTCTACAGTTTATAGAACCTAATTATCCACAATTCATTATTCGATTAATCTAACAAATCCTGAGTGTCTAACAAATGGGATCAGATCAAACCGGCCCTGCTGTCTCCATCGATCAGAGCCCCGTACCGGTCTATGACCAGCGTGTCGCTGGCCAGGGCCAGCAGGTCCAGGCTGTGGAAGGTCTCGGCCGTCTCCGGGGTGGTCTGGACCAGGCTGAGGAGCAGGGCCAGCTTCAGGGTGTCATACCGGCCTGGGGGAACCACCTCGGAGCCGAAGGAGTGGGCCAGCAGGCCGGGGAACCTCCAGGGAGAGCCGGCCGTGGCCTTCAGCAGAGCCTGGAGGTCAGTGCTCACCTGGTGGGGGTCTGTGGAGACGGTGTGAGGAGGAGAGGAAACACAAGGAGTGTTTAGGGGCAGAGGTGTGGACTCTGAAGTCTTGTCGAGTCCACACCTCTGCCTCTTGTCTCCGTTCGTATTTTACGTTTTTTTTGTTAAAATATTAAATATAAAGAGATGTCGACGTTGTCAACTCTTGGCGAAAATGTTACATTTGACTCGGAAGCACCAAATACTTTAATTTACACTGCACTTTGAAGGATAGCTCGAAAGACTAGTGCAGAAATAGATTGGAGGTTCCAGACAGTTTACGTATTGCATTCAAAACAGCAGAGTGCAATGCCTTTGACCATGCTACACAACAAATTCTTTCAGTCTCAGACCGAATACTGAGACTGAATAGACTGCAAGAGACTGGAGACTGCAGGTAAGTCTGGCAGTAGCCTGGAGGGGGAGGGGGTAGCGACTTGGCATGGGACATGAACTCAGACCTGAACTCAGTAACAGCAGCATGCAATTACATTATCTATTTATCGTTTTACTTTGGCAATGTAAAGCCTGTTGAATTTAACTGGGGTGAAGCTTAACCCACATCCTCGATAAGGGTCTATGAAGTTAGGCTTCAGACCCTTATACAACGCCTTATACAACGCCACGGTGTGCGTTGATGTGTGGAGCTCCCTCCTGCCAGCGGTTCATGTCCACGGTGTGTCCAAGAGGACCCACAATAGACGCAGACGAGCGGGTTAAAGCCGTGCTTACAGACGGGCTCGCAGGGCTGCACACTACTGGCCTCCACGCTCCAGGTGAGGCCGGGCCACTGGTGCACCAGCGCAGGAATGCCCAGCACCCGGTAGAGACGGCCCAGTTCCATGGAGTGACACAGCTCGTCTGCAGGAAGGAAACAAAGTCCTTAACACGGCGCGTTCCTCCCCGCGTACCAGCGATCATTGTACAAACACATGGGAGCCTCGCTCAACGCCCGGCCAAGGGAAACACGGCGGTCGGAGCTGGGGAACAAAGCTGCGTTTGTGTTGCCGGGCAGACGAGGCCTAATTTGTGTTTCTTGCACTTATTAACATATATGTTTAGTAACAGGAGCCATGTGGATTGGGTTGCTCTCGTAGCGCCTGGGTCAACACGCTATGCTAATCCCCCGCGCTGAGTTTAGCAGGCGTCGCGGCGAGCAGCCGGGCGATGTTATCAGAGGGGACAGCAGCACCTAATATTTCAGCCGGCGGCGCCGCGTGAGTGGCTGCGTCTGTTTATTTGAACTCTACCCCAGCAAGTTGGGTTACAAAATGAGGCTCATTTAGAAAGCACGTCGACAATTAATGACCCCCTTCAGGATATCTGACTTTCTGTAAATAACGCGCACCCCAGCCATGAAATTCATGCGGGGGTGTGCAGCAGCTTATATACAGTAACAGAACATAACGGGAAACTAAGATGTAACTTAATGAGGGCCGTCAACGGCGGTAAACAACGGCCTAATTGAGGCGTGTTTCTGGTTCATCGTGGGATCATCGCTGTACTCATAGTGGGTGTATGATACGGCCTCTATAGTAACAGAAGAAAACAACTAAGACAGTGAAACTAAAATGTAAGCAAATAAGGGCTGTACCATGAACAAAAGCCTGAAAGACGCGCGTGTCTGGTTTAAGATTGGATCACAGCCCGTGCGGAGACAGATTGTGTCTGTTCATAGCACGCAAACGCATTTTTCACATTTGTGGCACGTTGTATTTTTTTTTCTTTGGCAATACAAATGTAGATCTTCACTAAGGCCTGTTGAAAAGAAGTGGAGCTAATCCCGCGTCCGAAACAGGGTTTTGTTCTCTTAACACGGCGGTTGGGAACGTGTGGAAGTTCGTTGATTTTGATGTCCACGTCCAAGATGGGGTCAAAATAATTGATGAACCACAAGATTGTGTACATCAACTATTTGGTTATCGTAATAGTTTAAAACAAAAAGTCATCATGGAAAAAGTACTTTGAATTGTGTGTTTGTTGAACTGGTTAAGTGTCATCATTAGAGGATGAAGGGACTTTACCCCTTCACCTTGATGGTGGTTAAAGCAGAAAGCAGAGCAGCCTTTCTCAGGGCCTCCTAGATGCATTCACTCACTGTTAATGCTCTTCTAATCAGGTAGTACACTAGACTGGTAGACCCACCTCTGAGGAACAGGGACACCCACTGGTAGAGCCACTGGTAGACCCACCTCTGAGGAACAGGGTGACGGACTGGTAGAGCCACTGGTAGAGCCACTAGTAGACCCACTAGTAGGCCCACTGGTAGACCAACTGGTAGACCCACTGGTAGGCCCACTGGTAGACCCACTGGTAGACCCACTGGTAGGCCCACTGGTAGACCCACTGGTAGACCCACTGGTAGACCCACCTCTGAGGAACAGGGTGACGGACTGGTAGAGCCACTGGTAGACCCACCTCTGAGGAACAGGGTGACGGACTGGTAGAGCCACTGGTAGACCCACCCCTGAGGAACAGGGTGACGGACTGGTAGAGCCACTGGTAGACCCACCCCTGAGGAACAGGGTGACGGACTGGTAGAGCCACTGGTAGACCCACCCCTGAGGAACAGGGTGACGGACTGGTAGACCCACTGGTAGAGCCACTAGTAGACCCACTAGTAGGCCCACTGGTAGACCAACTGGTAGACCCACCCCTGAGGAACAGGGTGACGGACTGGTAGACCCACTGGTAGAGCCACTAGTAGACCCACTAGTAGGCCCACTGGTAGACCCACTGGTAGGCCCACTGGTAGACCCACTGGTAGGCCCACTGGTAGACCCACTGGTAGACCCACTGGTAGACCCACTGGTAGACCCACCTCTGAGGAACAGGGTGACGGACTGGTAGCGGAGGGACCTCTGGGGGTGGACGTTGAGGACGTCCAACACCCCCACGTGGATCAACTCCACCAGCTGCTTATCTGTAGGGGTTGAGGTACACACATGATAGATAGGAAGTAGCATATGAACACAGTAACTGGAGCAGTAGAATAGGATACAACTGAAGAAGTTAGTGTCAGGCATTTACATTTAGGCCATTTAGCAGGAGCTTTTACCCAAGAAGAAAGAGAAACAACAATATATCACTGTCGTTTCAGTCAAATGAAAAAGTGCTTGAATAATATAGGCCTACAAAAATAATAAAGAAGAAAAAAGCACTATGATAATGAATCTAGAATAAATATTTATATGCAATAAAAAATGTATTAAACAAAATCCCCCAAAAATGTATGATTACTATAAATTGTGCGTACACTAAATGTGTTGCGGTGTGTATTTGTGGCCCTCACCTCCCAGCACCCTGAACTTGAGGTCCTCCTTCAGGGGGGCCCCACAGACCAGGCAGCTGAAGTCCCTCCTCACGGTGGCCACCTCCGTGGCCCCGGGCCGGTGCACCCTGATGTGGGTGTAGCCTAGAGCCGCCCGCGGGGCATTACATCACCGTTACATACGGGCCCGCCTCTTAGGAAGGGCACCTGTCAATCACACAGGTCATCCAGAGGGCCGACACGGGCTAGGGGCCGGAATCACATTTCACAGATTTAAAAAGGGAAATATAGATAAGAAGAATGTTTAAAAGGATATTCAATGAAATAACAATTAAAGACAGAAAAGGCGTAAATGATTAAAAAAGTACTATAATAGGCCTAAACATACCAGTAAAGACATGTATTTTTCATAAAAAGCTGTTGCAAATTCTAATATTTTGAGCCTGATTTAATAGTTGATAGCCTTTTCTTGTAGTTTAATATATTATATACGTTACATTATTCAGTATGTTCTTGAAGTTTGTTCCAGATCAAAACATAACAAACCGGTCTGAACCCCCGGGAACCTCAAACGATCGCTCCTGCTCCCCTTCGACCCCAGAGCTCTCAACACCCAGGAGCAGATCAGAGACACGGCTGGAGGTCTGAGTCCTGACCCTGGGAGAGAACCCAGAGACAGCGCTCTGTGTCTGAGTCCTGACCCTGGGATAGAACCAGAGACACAGCTGTGTCTGAGTCCTGGAAGAGAACCCAGAGACACAGCTCTATGTCTGAGTCCTCTACGGCTGAGTCCTACGGCTCTACGTCTGAGTCTTACGGCTCTACGTCTGAGTCCTACTATGTCTGAGTCCTACGGCTCTACGTCTGAGTCCTACGGCTCTACGTCTGAGTCCTACGGCTCTACGTCTGAGTCCTACGGATCTACGTCTGAGCCCTACCGCTCTACGTCTGAGCCCGGACCCTGGGACAGAACCGGGCTACCTGTGGAGCAGGGGCAGTCCTCGTCGCTGCAGAGGAAGCGGGCCCCCTGCGTGTACTGGGTGGTCCTCGTCATGGCGATGACCAGGCCCTCCATGGCGAAGGGCCGCGTGGGGCCGTAGCTCCGGGGGGCCGCGCTCAGGTCCAGGGTGTACTCCGGGAACGGCGGCAGATGGGTCAGTTTCAGAATAATATTCACCTCAGGAACAGAAGTATTATATATTTGATATCACTGCAAAAAATAGTATTTGTTATTCATTTTGATATTACTTTTGTTTTTATGTAAATACAGGGTAAGTTAAATGTCAGTTAAGGACCCGGCTAGTAATAATTATAGGATCAAATCGAACTTCTACGTTGTCATGGTGTTATGATCAGGGACCAGCAGGGGGCGACAGAGACACCCACACTCAATAGAAAACAAATACCCCTCACCTGGTTCTCAGTGTGTATTTGTTCAATCAGAGAAAGGGTTTTTATTGAAATGAAGCAAACCTAAACGGGGAAATGTAAAACATTGGTTATTCAAGTCGCCTGGCGCCTTCGTGATTGAAGGGAGACTTAAGTAACCAGTTTCAACGTTAATGTAACATAATCTCACGGATCTGAACAGGCTGGTGGCTGTCAGCGGGTCGTGGAGGACTCGGTCCCCCAGCAGGGGGTCCAGCTCCATCACATCCGATGGGTTCACAGACACGCAGAACCGGTAGACCGCCTCACTCTGCTGAGGGCCTGGATGTCACCCATGATGTAGAGAGACACAGAGCTAACGTTACAGGTCTAGTTTAATGCCTTTATAGGTGCCGTTCAGGTCTAGTTTAATGCCTTTATAGGTGCCGTTCAGGTCTAGTTTAATGCCTTTATAGGTGCCGTTCAGGTCTAGTTTAATGCCTTTATAGGTGCCGTTCAGGTCTAGTTTAATGCCTTTATAGGTGCCGTTCAGGTCTAGTTTAATGCCTTCCTAAGGGACGTAGGCGGCAGGCCCATAGGTCTAGTTTAATGACATTATAAGTGAGGTACGGGTCTAGTTTAATGACATTATAAGTGACGTACTGGTCTAGTTTAATGTCTTTTTAAGTGACGTACAGGTCGTTTAATGCCTTTCTAGGTGACGTACAGTCTAGTTTAATGCCTTTCTAGGGTCGTGCAGGTCTAGCTTGGTGACGTGAAGAACTAACTCGTGTTTTTCGTTTGCTGAATCGTTAAAAAGTAGCTACCGTTAAAGGGCTCGCAGTCCTCCACCAGTTTTTCGAGGCCCCCGCTCCTGTCGAGGTAGAAGAGGACGGACTCCTTGAGGGCCAGGACTTCTTCCATTGTTGACGAGTCACTGCGGAAATAGACGTGACTGCGGGCTCGTGAGGCTCCTCGAGTCTCCCTCACGAGCCCAACGGACAAACGGGGAACTCACGCGCGACGTCCGCTTCAATTAAGCACGAGACGCGTTCAATGAAGGGTCTTCTTGTTGTAATTGACACATCAATTAAGTTAAATATATGTAGCCTAACTAATTTGGTCATACCTAAGCAAATTTGCATATGTGCCTTTATAACAGACCATACTAAGTTTAAACTATGTTCCATTTAATTTATTATTCATAAAGACTTTTAAGAAAATAACATTTCTACACATTGCGTAGGTTCCATGTATTTTTTTTATTGTGCATTTAGTTGTCTGTCAAAGTACTGTACAGTGTTGTTTCTACTGTATAAAGCAAGCATTCCTAGGGTTATTCCGTTATGATATATAAATGAGAAGGCAAAATAAAAAATGTAAAGAAATCACCGAAAAATATGTACATTATTCGACGATTGAAATGACCTGTCATTCAAAAAGAATCAAATAAAATTCAGTGTCTTCTCAAGTATGACCAATTTCCATCCAAGGTCAGAAAACCCAGAATCTCTTTACAGTAACGACAAACCAAACCACTGAGGCACTACCATGGTCCCACTGGGATGAGACCACTGGATGGAGGTACATCCACTGGGAGCTTGGCACCTTTCTTAAGGAAGGTCAAGGCCTTCCCCACTGGTCCACTTTTAACCGGCATATACTAACCAAATACATTAGGATAGAAAGGTATTTGCATTTCTTAAAAATATAATCTCTTACACAGAAGGACAAACAAAGACTAAAAAATAAAGACAAATTCGTTCTTGTCAAACAATTCGTCTCTTTTCCTTTCTTTCCAAGTGCTGTCTCTCCTCCAACCCTTGGCTTCCTGGAGTGGCTTCGCTCATGACTCTTGAGTTCAGAGGGAGAGACCTGAGGACCTAAAGGAGGCCTCTGGGGTCTCACTGGAATGAGTCGTCGGAGGGTGGGGCGTAGGAGAAGCCAAGGAACGCCTCGTCCGCCTCCATGACGCTGGCGTTGACGAAGGAGTGACCGGGGGACCAGCACACCGAATTGGGGACCGTCTCGTCCGTGAACTCAGGGTCGAAGTTGGAGATGTCGTGATGGGATGTCTGGTGGGGTAACATATACGAGATGGGGGAGAGAAATGTTAAAAAGGTGACGTATTACACCATCAGGTGTGAGTGTGATCAGCCGTTAAAAGCCGTTTTGAAAATCGTCCTCTTCTAACATCACAAATGGGCGTGTCCACCTAGATGGATGACGGATGGATGAGCAACGCTTGCTACAGTCCACTGGGTACGCTGGTAGACTGATCTATCCAGTACATAGTCTCGCAAAGCCAGACCAAACTACAGCAAGTAGAAGTAGGTCTGGAACCACGCTATATAGAGCCGTCTATCCGGGGGGAAACTGGGTTGGTCGGTCTGTTTTTATTTCCTTAAACCAATCACAATCGTCTAGGGCGGGGCTAACCCCGGGAAGCAGCAGCGGTGTCCATCCGAAATAGTGCAAGAACATCTTTCTTCCTCAGCAAATGCTGTAAGCAAATCTTTTGAAGTCCTTCGCAATTTCCGACGGAAAGAGCCAAACATGCTAGCTTTACAGCGCCGTCAAAGTCCTCTTCAAAACTCACCCTACTGACTCGTTTCCGAGTTTGAGGGGGGGGCACAATACGGGAAAGCCAGCAACAGGAAGGGGAGGAGTAGCGGTGGAATCCGACGCTAGCGCTATGGCTATAGACGCTGTCCCTTTCCGGCCAGCGCATAACTTGGTGGACACGCCCACTTGCGTTGTCAGAAGAGGCCGATTTTCAAAACAGCTTGAAACGGCTTATCACACACTGTACTACGGTAGGCTCCCTCACCACCTTGCATCCGACTTCAGCCGGAAATAATTATTTTATTTTTATTGCCTCATTGAAAAGTCAAAGGTCAATGATATCTGCCAGATAGACTTACCTCTTCCTGCAGGCCATTGTTCGTCTTGATGTTCGTCTTGCAAATTAGTTTATTATATTATATTGTTATACTGTATACTTAACAGTATATTTATATTTTGTACTGTTCTGTTTTGTGTTTTCTTTTTTATATATTAACAAGAGGTGAAGTGTTGAGTGTTGTCCTTTGAGAGCAAAGGGTTAACAGAAGTCAAATTCCTTGTTTGTTACGCAAACCTGGCCAATAAAGCTCAATCTGAATCTGAATCTGAACATACCAGGCGGTGTGGTGGATACTGGGTTCTTACGCAATGACTACAACTGGTACTGCTCCGGGAAACGGCATCAAATTACGTTTAAAATGTGAAACTGATGGCCTACAGATAAGCCTACAGATATGCTCTAATTTAGTAAATATGTTGAAGCCTACGTGAGCAACTTTGCTGCATAAGCTAAGCAAACATGATTATGTAGACTTTACTAAATTTAAACTCTATAATCCATGCTGTTTTGTAATTCATTAAAGCCTTAACCACACAAACACGCTCTAATTAACAAAGCTATTTCTATGCATTGCTTAACTTGGTGGATATTGGGACCGCACACAATGACTCCAACTGGTAGTGGCCTACGTGAAATGTCTATAAAACATATAAAAGAGACGTTTACCACGTTAGGAATGAAGGGAGGAGGTATCTTCCTCTGCTCCAGGTCGTCCCAGTTGATGGAGGAGAAGAAGTAGTGACTTTTGATCTCGTTCTGCAAGACAAAAAAAGGAAAAAGGTTTCAAACACACTCATTCAAACAATCATGGCCCCTGACCAACGTAAACAAACGACTTCGGTGTCGCTCCGAATCCGACCAATAGGAGGAGCCCCTTGAGGTACACATACAAAGTCGTTCATGGAGCCCAGGCGGCAGGTCCCGTCCTTCTCCAGCAGGCCCTGAAGCAGCGCCCAGGCCGTGGTCGAAGCCCCCGCCCGCATCACCAGCGGCTTGTGGAGGATGTTGTCGTACATCTCGTGGGTGTCCCGGCTGTAGAACGGCGGCTGCGGCGGCCACCGACGAAGAAGAAGAACAACTGGTAAAGGGATTGCTCTCATGCGGTGCTTTTTCTAACCAGCGGCCACTCAAAGCGCTTTGCAATGTCGCCCAACATTCACCCGGTCGTGCACACATTCACACACCGACGCCGGTGTCAGCCAGCTCGTCAGGAGCAGTTAGGGGGAGGTGTCTCGCTCCGGGACACGAGACACCGGGCCCCTCCAGACAAGGACGCAGTGAGGAAAGGGGATAGGGTTTTAAATCATCGTCTGCAAACCTTACAATAAACCAGCGTTTATTGTAAGGCTTGCAGACGATGATGCCATGAAGGAGATCTCTCCCTGAGAGTGTGTGTGTGTGGTGATGGCCGGTTTAACCTGTGCAGGTGTACAGCCTCACCAAGTCCCTGAGTCCAATCAGACTGAGCCAGGACCGGCTGCTGAGCCGAGCCATCATCCACACACACTCCCGCAGTAACGTGGCACAAATAAACGGGGCAGATTTTATTGTTAGATATAGTAAAGACCAGCTGACCAATGAGGTCAGCCTGTTCCTCAATAGATACGCTGTAACAACTTAACCACTTCAACTGTGTGTAAAGGAAGCAGCGGAAAACAAAACATCTTCAAAAAGAAACAAAGAAATGACAGAAGCTACATTGTCATGTAGCTTCTACTCTGCTGGGTAACTCACCAGGCCATAGACTAGAGGTCAACCGGCTAACTCACCAGGCCATAGACTAGAGGTCAACCTGCTAACTCACCAGGCCATAGACTAGAGGTCAACCTGCTAACTCACCAGGCCATAGACTAGAGGTCAACCTGCTAACTCACCAGGCCATAGACTAGAGGTCAACCTGCTAACTCACCAGGCCATAGACTAGAGGTCAACCTGCTAACTCACCAGGCCATAGACTAGAGGTCAACCTGCTAACTCACCAGGCCATAGACTAGAGGTCAACCTGCTAACTCATCAACCTGCTAACTCACCAGGCCATAGACTTAGAGGTCAACCTGCTAACTCACCACGGCCATAGCTAGAGGCACTCAACTCAGCAGGCCATAGACTAGAGGTCAACCTGCTAACTCAACTAGCCATAGCACTAGAGGTCAACCTGCTAACTACCAGGCCATAGACTGGAGGTCAACCTGTTAACTCTCCAGGCCATTGACTAGATGTCGACCTGCTAACTCGTCAACCTGCTAACTCACCAGGCCATAGACTAGAGGTCAACCTGCTAACTCACCAGGCCATAGACTAGAGGTCAACCTGCTAACTCACCAGGCCATAGACTAGAGGTCAACCTGCTAACTCACCAGGCCATAGACTAGAGGTCAACCTGCTAACTCACCAGGCCATAGACTAGAGGTCAACCTGCTAACTCACCAGGCCATAGACTAGAGGTCAACCTGCTAACTCACCAGGCCATAGACTGGAGGTCAACCTGCTAACTCATCAACCTGCTAACTCACCAGGCCATAGAGCATCTCGTACAGAACCGACCCAAGGCACCACCAGTCCACCGTGTTGTCATAGGGCTGCTTCCTCAGAACCTCTGGAGCCAGGTACTAGATGAACCAACACAGGAGATACAGAGAACCAACACAGGAACACATGAGGACAGAGAACCAACACAGGAACACATGAGATACAGAGAACCAACACAGGAACACATGAGATACAGAGAACCAACACAGGAACACATGAGAACAGAGAATCAACACAGGAACACATGAGATACAGAGAACCAACACAGGAACACATGAGATACAGAGAACCAACACAGGAACACATGAGATACAGAGAACCAACACAGGAACACATGAGAACAGAGAATCAACACAGGAACACATGAGATACAGAGAACCAACACAGGAACACATGAGATACAGAGAACCAACACAGGAACACATGAGATACAGAGAACCAACACAGGAACACATGAGATACAGAGAACCAACACAGGAACACATGAGATACAGAGAACCAACACAGGAACACATGAGGACAGAGAACTAACACAGGAACACATGAGATACAGAGAACCAACCCAGGAACACATGAGATACAGAGAACCAACACAGGAACACATGAGGACAGGGAACCAGAGGAGGTGGAGAACGCATGAGAACAGAACGCTCAAGACCAGAGAACCCTGCCCAGCCATAACAGCAGCAGCAGTTCCTCATTATGGGGGTATGCTATTATTCCTTATGAGAGCTTCTCCCACCCTGGCCTGGAGAACGAGCACTAAAAGATTCTGTGCTTCAGGAACATGTGAGTCATCCTCTGTGGGTTCTGGCTCAAACCCACCAGGGTAAAATAGACAAAGAGACCCCAAAAATAACAACGCCATCCCCACAACAAATGTGGTAATGGTTCTACAGTTTCACACCAAGCCTTCGTTGGACACAGTGGAGGAGGGGAGGGTGTGTGGGGTACTACCTCGGGCGTCCCGCAGAACGTGGAGGTGGTGTCTGTCTGGGAAATGCCCTCCTTGCACAATCCAAAGTCTGTCAGCACGATGTGGCCCTGGAGAGAGAGAGAGAGAGAGAGAGAGAGGCAGAGAGAGAGAGGGAGAGAGAGAGAGAGAGAGAGAGAGAGAGAGAGAGAGAGAGAGAGAGAGAGAGAAGAGAGAGAGAGAGAGAGAGAGAGAAGAGAGAGAGAGAGAGAGAGAGAGAGAGAGAGAGAGAGAGAGAGAGAGATTTTAAGACAGCGTGTGCCACACAAGCGTCACATTATATTCTCCGGGGACTGAGGGAGCCATTGTTGCCAGGGAATGTTGGCCAGAAAGCACAGCCTGCCCCCCAAGCACGCCTGCCCCCCCCCGCCCCCTCCCCGAATGTTCCCTCACCCCCTCAGAACTGCCGGCCAAAGCTAACCTTGATCACGCTCACTCGCTCAACCTCCGCACGCTGAGGCGGGAACCAGCGGCGGTGGCTGTGGGGGAAGCACGCTAGTGCCACGGGGGGGGACCAGGAACCTCCACGAGACAGGAAGTTACACAACCCCCGGTCCTCTGACTCAGCACTAATCTGGACGATCGTCACTATGTTTTGATGCCGTTGTTGCGTCGTCGTTACTAGGCCCCTGCGGCACTACTAGGGGTCCTGGGAGGACGGCCCCTCCACTGTGTACCCCATGGGCTCCCCACTCTGTGTGTGGGGCCCCTTCAGAGGGGTTAAGGGTGTTATGTGTGGCCGCTGGGATTCAGGGCTGTGGTTGGGTGTGATTAATTAAACCTGACTTGACTCTGGACTTGAATTTTAGCCTACGGTCTTGTAAACAGTGCAAATTAAGAATAACACAAGTCAGCACTCTACTACACCTGGTCTACTGGAGGATAGGATCCGTACACTAGACTATTGTCTGTATTAATGGAGTATTGCTGGAACCTTTCCTATTGTTGTAAAAAAAAAAAAAAGAACCCATTTAAGAACTTACTTCGTAATCAAGGAGGATATTCTCTGGCTTCAAGTCTCTGAGGGAACAAAGGAAAGAGAGCAGGGGGAATGTTAGACGGCAGATGTTTACACACACACACACACACACACACACACACACACACACACACACACACACACACACACACACACACACACACACACCACACACACACACACACACACACCACACACACACACACACACACCCCCCCCCCCCCGCTATCTGAGGACAAACATCTACCTGAGGACAAACCTACAACCGTCTTTAACTTTAACGTCTTTTGACATGAAATGTGTACTAGAATTTCGTCCTGATGACAACAAATACCTGGAGGTGTTCATGTGGAATACACATGTTTGGGGGTTTGTGGGGGTATATAGATGTAAACAGACATGTACACAGACACACAGACACCACACACACACACCTGTAAACGATGTTGAGCGAGTGGAGGTAGCCCAGAGCACTTGCCATCTCAGCGATGTAGAACTTGGCTCTGGGCTCTGGAAACGTTCTCTCTTTTTGGAGATGGAAGAAAAGCTAGAATGAAGCATTGAAGGTTTGGTTAATTACAACGGAAAGAATACGGTCACCTTGCACTTAGAGAAGCATCTAGACTAGTACCATTGTTGTGTATGAGTGAAGTTGTATATCTAAATGGCGTTATACTGTATACTGCGTTGTGGTTGTAATCTACACCCTCACCACTAGAGGCCACTACACACTACACCTACACAGAAACGTCTGCAGGGCAGAATGAGAACACCGTTTCTGTCAATGAGATAATGTTGTGTGTCGACATCTAAGAGCATGTGTAATCATTGCAGGAACAATAACAAAAGACCAAAAACATAGTATAGTGTTGTATAGTGTAGAATATTATAGTATAGTATAGGGCAGCATAGCACAGTAAAGCATAGCGTATTGAAGAATTTTGTAGTAAAGTGTAGTATATTATATTATTCTATAGTATAGGGCAGTATTTCGCATAGCATAGCTTAGCTTAGCTGGTGTAGTATACTATATTTACTGTATACTTAACAATTATTCTCCTCAGGCTCTGTGAATAGTGGTAAATAGTCCACTATCCACAAAGCCTGAGGAGAATAATTATTTTAGTACATACTACAGGAACATCATCAAAACAAGCCAAAACTAGATTTCATAGGTTTATTTTTTAATGTTCAAAGCGTGACAATGGTCACGCGCACTCCACGACGTCGCCAGGCTATTTCCAAATTCGAGCAACGCATCTTGGGGCGAACTCGTGCTCGACACAGCAGTTTGAACTAACTGCTCTTTTAGAGCTGAAAAACCAGCATAGAAAGTATCATTTATTAACGCCAAAGTCAACTCAACAAGATTTACAAATGGATTGGAGGTTGGCGATACTATAAGGCAATCAACGTTCACTTAAATGTTGAAGCGATCAACCGCCATTTTGCGACAATCAATATTACCGAGTTTCGTTAGGTGGATAATGAAGAATATCCCGAGATAGCGAACCAATCAGATTGCGCCATCTAGGGAGGTTTCTGTGTAGCATGTACTAAAGTATATCATACTATACTATAGTATAGTGTTGTAAAGCGTGATATAGGGTAGAAGAGTGAAGCATAGTGCAGTAGAGTATAGTCTAGTATATTATAGTATAGTGTAGCATATAGATCAGTGTAGTTCTATTCAGCAGGCCACCGAGACATTTGTCCACTCCCCGCTCCGTTAGCCGCAGGGTCAGAACACAACCCGGTCCCAGCGGACCGGAAGCATCCAGGAAGTCAGATAGCGGCGAGCCAAGCGGCGGTGTGCCCTGCATGATAATCAGGGACCAGCCCCGCCCTGAAGCCCCCCTGGAACCGGCAGCCCCCAGTCTCGAAGTGTGGGGGGGCGACCTCACACATCCTGCGGCGGGGCTATTCTAGTCGCCCTCGCGGCCGCTGAGTCAGCGGCCGCGAGGTGACTCACGGGCAGAGGGGATGGTCAATAGTGAAACTACTCACTTCTCCTCCATTGATGAAGTCCAAGACGAAGTACAGCTTGTCGGCGGTCTGGAAGGAGTAGTGCAGGCCCACCAAGAAGGGGTGCTTCACGTTCTGCAGCAGCACGTTGCGCTCCGCCATGATGTGCTTTTGCTAAAGAGCAAACGGAAGGATAAATAGAAACAGCAGGCCGCCTGCGACCGAACCTCTATTCTGCAGACGTTCCCCAAGGAGATAAACACAGAAACCCTTCTTCCCTAATCAGGAGCGTCGTCCAGCCTAACGGCCCGAGGGTGCTTACAGTCACATTGTTGTCATAAGGGAGAAACAAACGGTCAAAGACCGCTCCTTGCTGCTTGGGTTTGGATAATCGAACCGCGCCAGTCACCGTGGTACTTTAAATGAATGGTTCTGTCTAGGCCCGTGGTAAAGCAGGCCCCCTCCAGTCCAACCCCCCCCCCCTGGGAACACTGATGACTCAAGCTCGTGGAAAACAACCACGCCTTGGTGAAAAGAAGAGTCCAATATATCAAAAAAATAAGTTTCAATTTCCTTTTGCGATTTGTAAAGCCCATAGTAGGATTAGGGGTAGTGGCCAGGAGAACTGAAAGATTGAGCTTCTGGTTTCAATACAGGGAAAAGTATTACAGCAAAAATTAATGATGCTGGCTTTAAGATTCTTTAAGGTCAGCGATCCATAAACATCCACTCTTGGATGTAGTACAGAGACACCTGCACATAGATGTTACCTCTCTCCGGTTGAGTATAACCCGTTTCTGCAGGACCTTGATGGCGTAATATTTCCCGTCATTCTTCCGTTTGGCCAGCAGCACCTTTGTCCCGGGACGGAGAGAGGGAGAGAAAGCGCATTGTGATGCACGAGTCAACAACAGCGTCCACGGATGTCTGTAAACAATACAGCGATGCAAAGCCAGACTCTCACTTCCTACAAACTGGAGTAGAGCCGTTTCAAAACAACAGAATTCCCAGAGAAGGGAGAAGTGACATTGTTTGAAAAGTTAACACATTAAAGAAACACCCGAAAGTGAAATACCAGAACACTGTACATTTGGTACTTTTCCACGCTGTGAAAGTGATTAAGAGAAATGACTTAACGTTTAAATGTCAGATTCCTCAAATCAAATCCTAAATCTCAGTGGTGGAACGAGCTCCCTGCCGATGATGTCAGGGTCGCAGAGTCGATCACCAGCTTCCGCAAAAGACTCAAAACTCACCTCGGCCCTGCATAGCCACCCAGCCCCTTCCGGCCACCATTGTATGTTGTTCGTCCTGGCACTTAATGTACGCACTTGATCTACATTGCACTTATTCATAGTACTTAATTGTGTAGCATATGCACTAGCTGCTATCACTGCTGTACGCGGGTTAGCCTAGCGATTGTCAGTACTTGGCTCTATGGACATCTTTACTGTACTGATAGCGGATATATAGTTTCACTTCTTATGACAAATGTACTTATTGTAAGTCGCTTTGGATAAAAGCGTCTGCTTAATGCCCTAAATGTAAATTAGCACCATAAGGGCTGGGCAGACGCATGGGGCCGCAGACTTACCTTTCCAAAGCTGCCCTTTCCAATGACTTTCAGAAAGTCAAAGTCTGTAGGCTTGGCCCTGCGGTAAAACAAATTAAAACAAGTTCAACGTATTCAGTTATTTATTTAATATGCTAATGGTGAATGGTTGATATTGGCAACAGTCTAACTGAGCCTGGAGCGTGTCAACTCTTGATTCGATTTTATATTTAATGTTTGCGTCAATGCGCTGTGGTTCTGACGTGATACCAGAGGGGCTTACTGGGGGTTTGCGGAGGGTCCTAGGTTAATGTTCCTTGAGGAAGAGTTGCTCTGTAACACAGGAGAAATAAACCATTAACCACTTTAACACGGGCAAGCTCTTACACAGCACTAAACTGATATCCTTCCATCTTAAGGACCTTTGTGTGACTTCAATGCATTAATAAGAACCAGGTAACAGCATCAAACGCTGTTAACTCGTTAGTTATAATCCTATGAAAATAAGTTATCCCGATTAAAATCATAAACATAAATCCAGAGCCCATACTTTGTCGTCCTCGTCCTCCGAGACATCCGAGATGTTTTTGGATTTGTTCATCTGTAGGAAGTCCCTCACGTCTTGGCTGGGATCAAACACACCGGACATTAGTCACACGCTAAGATCTGAGGGGCAGTCCATTAAAACCATGAAGGTCTCCATCTTCCACCGCGGAGATTTGATCCATTTGATCAAATCATTCACATTGGAATGTCATAAACAGGCGGGGAGAGGAAGACAAAACTGCTGGGAATGATTCGTTAGCACAAACTGTGGGCCTCCACGGGGGGGGGATGTCTGAACTCACTGGTGGTAGAGTTCGGGGTGCGAGACGAGGCGTTGGATGAAGTCATGCAGGCCCGTTCTCCTCTGCTTGATGAACTCTGGAACATGGACAGAAAACTGTACATCAACCCATTGACAATGTGGCAGGTGTTGGATGGCCACGAGGATATAATCAGAGGAAAGGGCTACCTGGGTCAAAATTATCCCCAAATATCCTTTTTGGAGGGATTTTCAAGTTCATCGACGGAAACTGTTTCCTTAACTGCATCAGGACAAAGAACATTTGAGAATTTCAATTAACAATATATATATAATGAGCTTGCACAATGCCACTGTTCAATATTTGGTTGGATGAGAACCGCATCATAATTATACTTCGAAAGGACAATAAAGTCGATTTGAACGTAATCAGATCTAACCAAAACGATTCGAAGCACAAAAGAGGCCGCCGCCATGAATTCTCACGGTGGGACATCAGAAACCATTATCAAACAATTAACCAATTAGCGAACGATGCCTCATTACCTAACGAGCTGCGTGAAAGAGCTTAATGGCGTCACCCACCGCATTGTACAGCTTATCAAACTCTGCGTATCTCCTGAAGACAAACCACTCGTTCCGGCCAACACTGACCATGACTTTGTAAACCTAAGAAAGGGAAGAAAGAAGGAACTACTCAAACAAAATTGTGTTCGCATTCATTATTAAATGTCCAGAAGCTGCGACTCATCCTCGATGCAATAGTCATGGCGGACAAGTTGGCAGGTATCAAAGTTACCATTTATATCTCAAAACAATCGCTTGGCTGGTAGACATTTCAACTCCAGCGAGGGCCAAGGGGATTGTTTCTATGTTCATATTGTCCAATCATGGTTATTCTAGAGATCACCAAGATATCCAAGACCTCCAAGAAGAGTGTCGCAACTAAATGATATGACGGTCGTCTGTTTACTATGAACCAGAGTGGTCCAGGCCAGTACACTGATTTTTATTAGCATATGTCTTTTAAGACATGTCTTTTAGGACATCTTCAGTGTCCCGCTTCACAGACGGAGCATTAAAGTTCAAGTTCAAAAGCTTTATTTGTCCAACATGTTGCCATATTAGAAAATGGCATCTTTGATTGAAGTTCTGTTCTCTAATTGTGTGTATGTGGTGCTTGTGTAAGAAGTATGTTGTGTGTGTGTATTAACATTCTACATTGTACATATTTAAAGGAGTTGTTTATAGTGCAAGTTCTGGTAGTAAGTTTGTTCAAATGGCCATAATGTCAGTGTAGGAAAATAAATCAGATCACAAATGATCCAAAGCCTGACTCCGGCAGGAAAATTAAGTGAGGCTGGTTCCTCTGAGGTCCTCAGATCCACTCAAGAGATGTGACTCACGGTGAAGCGTTTTTTCTTGTCCCTCTGCTCGTTGTAGCAGGGTATGCTCACGTTGGGCCCGTCCGGCTGCGACTCCATCCTGACCCCCTTCACAGCTCTGAGGTCAGGGGTCAAGTGTGCATGCGATGTGGAGCAGAGGTCACGGCTGGCGGTCCAATAGCGTTCCAGGATGGAGGTCATGTGCTGGATGGGAATGGGCCCGGCCTCATCGTGATGTCACCGGCCAACGGAAATCACTAAAATACATCAAATACAAAAAAGCATTAATCATAAAGTAGTAATATACGAGGGTTGTAGGTGAGATGACTGTTCCTTAACGGCACGCACCTGAGATCATCAGAAAACTCCTTTGGATCCAATACTCTGGCGAATGACTTATATTAGGCCTAGAATAGAGTGAAGTTCTGTTTTTGGTTGTGATACACTGTCCTCAATTACTGGAAGCACCCGCCGTGCTAGGGACGGGCTAGTCCCAGTAGGAGTCATGTTGCTTTTGGCAGCAGAGTTCATCCTGGTGATTAAGTCAGGCATCATCCCCCCCACCCCCACCCCGAACGTGGGTGAGAAGAATTAGTAAGAAAATGAAAATGTGATGTTATCAAATTGTAACTGCTTTTGGAAGACAACGGACTGCTCAGTCACAACACAAAACACCCCCATAAAAATGCACTATAATCATAACTCAGTGCTTATATTAACGCTGACACATCCTCCTCCCCTTATCAAAACTGAGTGCATACACGCCCACACACGCACACACCCACGCACACACACCCACACCCACACCCACACCCACACCCACACACCACACCACACACACACACACACACACACACACACACACACACACAGTATTTTCAGGTAAGCTGTCAGTGACATTCCAGCAGGCTTAATAACCGGAAGTGAGGAAATCCTTCATCACCTTCACAGAAATCCACCAGCAGTCCACCTGTAGAAATGTTCTCCTACATTCTCCCTAAAACCAAAGTATCACCTACCTGCATCACCGACATGGCACGTACATGTACTGAGAGTCACGCTTGTATCCAGTGTTTAAAGTCCCGATTCATTATTTGCCCAACCTAACCCTGATGGGGGTGTCACGGCTGCGGGACACAATCGCCGCCCTCTCTCTCTGACACAACAGAACTCATCTCTTCTCCCGCCATTGTCTTGTGTGTGAGGGCGGTGATGTCATGGATGTTTGTTCAGTTCTCCCTCCCTCCAACTCTTCCTTCCTTCCTTCCACCAACGTTGTTGGACCCGTCGAGATAAGTGGGATTGCATGCAGCGAGTGAGTGAGTGAGTGAGTGAGTGAGTGAGTGAGTGAGTGAGTGAGTGAGTGAGTATGTAGTGTATGCCATGTGTGTGTGTATACTTTGTGTGTTTGTATGCGTGTGTTTTGATATGTGTAGGCTATGTGTGTTTGCATGTATGCATTGTGTGTAGTATATGCAGTGTGTGTGCGTGTGTGTATGCATGTGTGCGTGCCTGAGTGCGTGCGTGGCATTTTAAGGAGAGGTCCTCTTTAGAATGCGTAAACGTCTCCTCCCATGCCCGCTCACTGCTAGCCGCTCTCTATTTTACTCTCTCTCTCGCCACCTCATTCATAGCCTATCATTTTCACTATGAATGTATAAATACCATGATGATTCATTCTTTGGTTTAAAACCTTGTCACAAACGTTGTTTAAACATTGAAAAAGTAGGCCTACATATGTCCTCTTTCACAAGTTCATTACAACACGTTCCAAACGGAATATCAACCCGTCAATAAACTGTTAGAAATGTCGGGTATTGACTGTGGAATCAGGACCAGTCGTTCTGCCGATAAGCTGCCGCCTATCTGGGCTGTGTTTCAGGAAGTCAAACAACTGAAAGCCACCGGCATCCACAGACCCGCCTCTCAGCATTCCAGGCATACCTTCGCATTTAGGTGGAACGAACTATCACCGTGGGGTACCGTACAGTCGCCCTCCACTTTCTAACACAGCTGCTCCCAGGACTGGGAACACTGGGAACACAACCACACCAAGCAACCGGCACACAGCGTTGAGCTGGGAGCGACTGACATCGCTGGTCGAAAAACCAACACAAACGAGTTATTGGGAAGCGCTCGTAATAAACGCGCCGTTTTCAACCGTCAGCCATTGTTGCGCTGGCCTGCGCTGACAGGCTCCGATACAACAGAAAGAAGTTAAAAATAACTCTCTTCCTGCCGAGTTCAAACACGCGTCCCTGCGTGTGGACATCCTCAGAGGAAGTCTGACATCAGTTTTCAACTGCGCTGTGATTGTGTGTGTGATGTGTGTGTGTGTGTGTGTGTGTGTGTGTGTGTGTGTGTGTGTGTGTGTGTGTGTGTGTGTGTGTGTGTGTGTGTGTGTGTGTGTGTGTGTGTGTGTGTGTGTGTGTGTGTGTGTGTGTGTGTGTGTGTGTGTGTCAGGAGAGATATGGAGTGAAGCTATGAAAGAGGAATAGAGAATAGGCCTAGTTCATTAAGGAACATGTGGATTGATATGATAAACTCATCATCAATACTAAGGTTCTGCATTATTATCTGAGTTCCTCATTAGTTTCCGGCACTAAAACATAGCATTTATGTGGGGCTATAGATTTAAATCAGATTCAAATGCTTAGAAACAAGAGAGAGACCATCAGCAACAGAGAGACCATCAGCAACAGAGAGACCATCCGCACGTCTGTCATTTCGACA
The DNA here is from genome assembly GCA_900291075.1 of Melanogrammus aeglefinus. Classification (NCBI taxonomy): domain Eukaryota; kingdom Metazoa; phylum Chordata; class Actinopteri; order Gadiformes; family Gadidae; genus Melanogrammus; species Melanogrammus aeglefinus. Next base: position 105,097 of record OLKM01001015.1, on the reverse strand, counting down.
GGGGGAAGTAAACAGGAGAAATGAGAGTCTTCAGGACTCGGTCATGAGTAAGACTGGTTTCTCCCTCTCACATTAGTCCAGGTCTCTGGAGGTCACCTCAGACTACCTCCCAGTCGAACACAGGACCGCTTGCAACCATTATCAGTACAACCTGAAGCCACTTTGCTCCACAAGAACGAAAGAACAGGTTATATTCACACACCCGATGGGACACAGAATCAGCGCAATATTTGGTTCTATTAACAACGGATTTGAGACATTAGATTATGTGTGTTTAGTCAATGTCCAGCACGGTGGAATGACCAAACCGACAACACTTTGGATTTGAACAGACTTCTTGGCTAATGGCCTGAGAGATTACCCTAAAGTCGTGTTTAAGTGAACAAAATTCCTGAAGAGTTAACACCGCTCATGTCACCACCTGCTGCCGGTCTTTGTGCTCCTCAAACCCCGAAGACACATGGAAAACCCTCAAAATCACAACTTCGTTTGAACTGCAAATATTTGAGTCTGCAATTAGTCCTCCTAGGAATGAGAGGACAGCCATGCATGAAGATGGAACTGGTAGAATGATACTGAGCAATCTGAATCTAAATCTAATTTACTTGGCTGGCCACGACATTTAAATACACACATTTCTAAACACTCCTGGGGGCACGTTGGCTCTGGAAAGTTTGACTGAGGAGGAAAGTCGACTTGCAAAGGGGCGCCCACGTTGGGAAAAAGTCCAATCACGTGCGTTACACAAAAAAAAAATGATGTTTTGAGGAACCCAGCGGGGAGTAAACCCAACCGGTGTTGGATACCGATCCAATACAGACGGATAAAGAAAGAATAAGAACCAATATCGAAAAGAGAGAGAGAGAGAGAGAGAGAGAGAGAGAGAGAGAGAGAGAGAGAGAGAGAGCGAGAGAGAGAGACAGAGAGAGAGAGAGAGAGAGAGAGAGAGAGAGAGAGAAGAGAGAGAGAGAGAGAGAGAGAGAGAGAAGAGAGAGAGAGAGAGAGAGAGAGAGAGAGAGAGAGAGAGAGAGAGAGAGAGAGAGAGAGAGAGAGAGAGAGAGAGAGAGAGAGAGAGGAGAGAGAGAGAGAGAGAGAGAGAGAGAGAGAGAGAGAGAGAGAGAGAGAGAGAGAGAGAGAGAGAGAGAGGACGTAAGTCAACAAGTGGTTGTAAGAGTTTACCTAAACCAACATTGACAGTGGCTCCAGCTCCGGGGGCCCAGCCTCTGCTCCTTCAACCGGTTACACCGAGCGGGTTTCACGTCCTGAGGACATGACACCCTAATGCCACAATATGTCTCTTCTTTCCTCCTGTTTGTCCTGCTGAAGGGTGCAGCACCCTACACTGATGTCAACGGTTAGAGTCTGCCCTGGCGGGCGGCGAGCTGCGAGGCTCGGAGGGGGAATGTGGGAACATAAACATGACATACCTCACGAAACCTAGAGCTCCAGGGGGTCCTCCATCGACCTTCTCGATCCCAGGGAAACACCGCTCAGGGCGACGCACTGACGCCGTGACCCGCCGTCGGAGAACCAAACCCCCTGGAGTGGATTCTGAAAGCACAGGGTGTACTTTCTAGCAAGCGGAGAGCTCCAAACAAGCAGCTCCTGAAGCAGGAAACATCAAGCAGCACAAGTTCCAGTTCGTCACGGGACCAGGGAGGATGTCGTTCAGGAGAGCGCTCGGCCGGCAGCGGCGCAGCAGCGCCCCCCAGCGTCGGCCGGCAGCGATGCAGCGGCGTCCCCCAGAGGTGCAGATGCGCCCTCCAGCGGCGGACCTCGGCAGCGCAACTAAGAGGATAGCGACAATGAAGCGCTAACAATTGTTTACATGTGACTAAAGTATAGTTTGTAGGATAAAGCTGAGAAAATATCTGTTTATATTTTTTCAACAATGCAAGGTGAACGCAGTCATTTCGAAAATACTGTAAAGCCATCCATGTGCAAAGCCAGTGTTTATAATATTTAATATTTCAGCATGTTTCAACAATTATAAGATTGATCATAAATAAAGGGAATTTATTGGGAATGTATTATTACGAGTGCATAATCCAATGGGCAATATTTTAGTATATTCATATTACCAATATAATTTCTTAACTTTTACAAAATCCCCCATTTGTCCACAAGGTGTCAGACACCCTTCAAACATTCACAGCCATCTCGCATTGTGCACCCTGCTTGTCACTTCACCATTCCTATCATGTCCATATACTGGTTTGTATTTTATATTGGTTTGCAAATTGGCATCACTTTATGTGTAGGGATATACTCTCGGAATTAGCAACGCTCTCTAAACTCTTTCATTCATTACATTAAAGTGTGTCCATGTTTTATTCTATGCTATGTTTTTCCTCTGCTCCTAAACACACATTATTTATTTAGTGTACACTATTTGAACGAGTTCAGTCTCACCTAGCAGAGACAACGGGCTCATTTCATGCCCTGGGTTCGCCTTATGAATAGAGCTGTTCAGTGGAGAGGTGACAGAAAAGGTACTATGATTTAATACGCTGGGTGGGAGCACCTGACGTCATTGGCTCCCGGGAGTGAGCCAATCACGTTAGGCGCTCAGACCCAGCCGCATTTAATCGCTCCCCCCAGGACTCGCTCCCCCCTTCCTGGCCAATGGGAGGAGAGGCCGCCTGCGCAGATTCAAACCCCCTCTGGAAGAAGGCTGGTCGGCGGGATTCGGCGGGATGAACAAAAATGATAATGCCGCGGAGGACGAGTGGAGACCAGTGAGACCAGCTAGGAACACAGGGCAGCGCAGCGAGGCGTGCACCACCGCGGACCATTCGGAGTTTATTTATTACTAATCTGGCCATAAACGCGCGGGTCTAGATAAACGTGTTCTTATCAAGAATCTGTATTAGTAGGGGATACACCAACGTCTATTTGGACGGGTGTTGAATGATCAAAACAATGGTTTTACAGTAGGAGCGGTTCGTGCGTAATGGTGTGGACTGCAGGATGGCGCGTCGTCAACACTCAGCTCGTGTGGACTTCTAGAAGAGGACCGTCTCCTACCATTCGTCTCCTTCACAAAGCGTTCCGCACCGCAGCGGGCTGTCATCATGGACCACGTCAAGACGCGCAGGTGAGCGCGTCAATACGCCGTCATTAACCGCACCGTGAGGCTGTCAGTGGTTCAAGTGCGCCCCTTTAGTTGTTATATACACATGTTGCAGACATGTACATACGTGTTTTGTGTAAATGCTTGTGAGCCGTTTGGTTGGCGTCGTCTCGGGTCTGTCAAACGTACTCTCGGATCTCGGGTCCGGTGCACCTGCTGTAGGTCCGTGCTCAGGACAAAGTAGAGCTCATGGAGTAAAGCAGGAGCCCTTTACATCCCCGTTGTACCAGGAGGTCTTTACCATTCTGTGTTGGTAAACGATAGAGGAGATGTTTTGTGTAATAAATAGCAGGAATGAGAGTAAATAGGTTGTATACCGTAACCTAATAGCAGCGTCTTAAAAGAGACACACACACACACACACACACACACACACACACACACACACACACACACACACACACACACACACACACACACACACACACACACACACACACACACACACACACACACACACACTAGGCCATTGGAAAGTGATACAGCAGCCAGTTTTTTGTTTTTGCTTTGTTTATCGCCCTATCGTCCTTTTACAGCGAGATGCTCGTTAATTCAGCGTTCCTATTAATGTATTAATAATTAAATAATACATTAATAACAATACTTTCATCTACCAATTTAATGATTTTGCATGCCGAAAAAAATAAACAATAGGTTAATAACAAATTAAATAATCTTAATATAAACATTCAATACCGTAATACAGTAAATAAAGGTAAAAAAAAAAAATAATAAAATGAAAACAATGTTGGCCCTAAAAGAATAAATGAAACAAAGAGTGCACAATCATGATTTGCATGCAAATGAATCCCTCAATGAATGATTTATGCTCTGATTGAGGGCTGGGCATTCATACACCCTGATGACATAACAGGCTGTGAACAGGCTGGCGCGTGTCGCCCCCCCTATCCCCTCCCACCCACCCACACTCCCCCACCTCCATGCCCCCCCCCCTCCCCCCACACACCCCCACCTCTGTGTTACCCCCTCCATCCCTACACCCCTCTCTCTTCCCCCCTCCTCACGCAAACACCCCCACCTCAGTGTCCCCCCTCCCAATCCCCCAACCCCACCTATGTCTCCTAGGGGACAGGGGGGTGGGGGGGGTGAGAGGGGGGGATGAAAAACAGTGGTGTTCCCAGCTTGAGTTTTGAACCCGTGACGTCCTGGTAATGTTCAGTATAGATGCCAGATGAGTCTGAAGGTACGGTTGTTTTTGTGGGTGAGGAAGGTCTGGATGGGCCTCAGACCGTTAGTGATGACATGTTCCTCAGCTCCTCCTCCTCCCCCTCTTCCCCTCCTCCTCCTCCTCCTCCTCCTCCTCCTCCTCCTCCTCCTCCTCCTCCTCCCAGTAAAACACCTCCAGAGGAGAAAGGGCCTTTTGATGTGGGAGCACCTCTTTCCCCCTGCTCTGGTCCCAGGGAGGTAGTGGGACAGAGAGACAGAGCCAGAGAGAGAGGTGAGGGGGAGAGAGAGAGAGAGAGAGAGAGAGAGAGAGAGAGAGAGAGAGAGAGAGAGAGAGAGAGAGAGAGAGAGAGAGAGAGAGAGAGAGAGAGAGAGAGAGAGAGAGAGAGAGAGAGAGAGAGAGAGAACGAGAGGGAGGGAGGGAGGGAGAGAGAGAGGCCCAGGCTCACTCTCTCATTTCCCTAATTGCGCTTGTGAGATCAATAGACCATATTACTCTGCCAGTTTCAGTTCTTTCATGGCAAGATACTGTATGAGTCCTTGGTTTGTGTTTGTTTGTGTGTGTGTATGTGTGCAATAATGTGTGTGTGTGTGTGTGTGTATTCAAGGATGTGTGTGTGTGCAATGATGTTTACGTGTGTGTGTGTGTGTGTGTGTGTGTGTGTGTGTATGTGTGTTTGTGTGTTTAAGGTTGTGCATGTGTGTGTGTGCAGTGTGAATGTGTGTGTGTGAGTGTGAGTGCCTGTGTGTATGTGCGTGCGTGTGTGCAACGATGTATTTGAGCGTGTGTTTAAGGATGTATGTGTGTTTGTTTAAGGATGTGTGTGTGATTAAGGATGTATGTGTGTGTTTAAGGATGTGTGTGTGATTGAGGATGTGTGCGTGTGCAGTGTGTATTAAAGTGGGGTATATTATCCCAGCTCTTGGCCCTGGAGACGGTATTACTCGGCCACAAGATTTATACGAACACTGCCGTGGTTCTTTGCGTTACCATAGATACCGTCACTAATAATAACAACCCTGGCTGTGCCATGTGGCGGGGACGGAGGTGACATCACATGTGATGTGGGGTTGGCCACTCGCTGCAGGGTCCTCGTAGAGTGCACAACTTCCAATGCACCAAGGTCTCTATGTCGTTATGTACCGGACTCCCAGCCCACGGTTTGCACCGAGGTTTAAATGGAGGTTCTTCTGTTCAGGGTTGCTGGAGAATACTGTGCGATGGAAGTGCTCCACTGCCGCGTTGTGTTGTTTCTCCTTCACAAACGAGAAAAACACACTACTTTGTCTGTTTTGCAAAAGCGCTACTGTACGGAGTGGTCATGTTTCTAACGTTGTTTGTCAGTTGTTGGAGCAGAACACGACCGAGCTAGTTTACATTGTAATTAAACGTACACACTGTGCTCTACACATTTTTGACGCGAGAAAATGTGCTGAAAAAGGTTCTACACGTCAACACGCCAACCCTCAAACACGTGACGTGTTTGAGGGTTGGGTCGGCGGTTGACGGTTTGAAACTGTTCCCCTGACGGCCATGTTGTCTTCCAGTGACGAAGAGGAGGAAGACCTGCACTCGACCGACCCGGAGAGCCGAGAGAAGAGCAAGGACAAGAGGCCCCTGTGTAAAGTCAAGTGGTCCCGGGATGAGGTGGGTGGTGATCGCCCTAACCCCTGACCCTAACCCGCCCCAGGGGACCAGCCTGTTGCCCCTGGACTCTAGCTGTGGTTCAGTGGTGTGGAGTGGTGGATTGTACTGGTACCCCGTTTGTTTCTGGGGTTCATCTGGTACGCTAACTAAAAGGATGAAAACGTGATCTACATTTCCGTTTGAGTTCCCTTGCTACTCACTATTGCTATCTCAATAAGGGGGGTATCGACCAAATTACGTCAATAATATTATAATCGGTAATCTGTGCCGAAGTTCTAATCTGTGCCAAGCGCAAACACCGCTTAGGGAGATAGAGAGAGATCACGGTACTATGCGGAAATCCCACGTGCTTCCTCAAGTCGCGGTCACCTGCTATGGGGACGGACACGGGGCTGGAGTGATGGGTTTGGGAGGGGAGAGGAGAGGGAGGAAGGGAGGGAGGGGGAGGTAAGAAGAGAAGAGGGAGGTACGGATGGGTTTCGTTTTGTGTGAATGTGAGAAACTAACGTTCTCACGTTCACAAGTTCACAAGTTAATAACAATGTTGAAATTCAGAAGTGTGTACTGTGGTCCCGATCACAGCCGATCAAATGGACAGAAGTATATCCCAGACACTGGTTGGTATCTTGCGTATTAAACTCTGATTCTCTCTGTTAATTCCCAGGATGACAAACTGAAGAAGTTAGTGGAGCAGACCGGCACCGACTCTTGGAAAGTAATAGCCGGGCATTTTACAGTAAGTAGCGTGAAGTCCTGGAAGAGATCCCCGTTCTCCCTACCTGCTCTGGGCCTGGTACATCAATAACTCATCGTGGTCTACTTCGTTGGCTTGACTGGAAATGTCATCTTTTAGCTAATCAAATCTGAACAGCTGGAGCGTTGACGTATAAAGGCGACTTTCAGACCAAACCTTGCTTCCCAAATTGGATGTTTTTGAAAGTAATTAGGTCAGGACAAACTGTATTATGTAATTTGATATTGGCTAATGCAGGATTGGCAGAGCCTGCTTCCCAATGCTTGGTTTCAAAGTCCCGACAAGTTCCTAACTTTAACTTTCCTTTCACGTTCAAATATTTATTCCCCAGGCTAAACATCAGTAATCATATCACTGGTCAGTTGTTGAACAGCGTTTCATAACATTTACTTTCTGATTCCTCTCGGTGTGTATCGCCACAAGACACTCCACCCCGTGTGACCCATTAGCCCGCGAGGATCCATTAGCCCTAGCTTCAGCGCTAATTAGAGACATATCACATTAGCACCGGGGGGGGGGCTGATTGGCTCAGTGGGGTGTCACCCCATCACAGCTGTCAGAGCGGGGAGAGTGTGAGGCCGATGGCGGTGGTGGTGGAGGTGGAGGTGGAGGTGTTGGAGGGGGAGGGGGAGGTGGTGGTGGAGGTGGAGGAGGGGGAGGTGGTGGATGGGGAGGTGGTGGTGGTGGAGGTGGTGGTGGTGGGGGGGGTGGAGGTGGAAGTGGTGGAGGGGTTGGAGGTGAAGGTGGTAGAGGTGGTGGAGGTGGTGGTGGACATGGTGGAGGAGGTGTTGGTGGTGGTGGTGGAGGTGGTGGTGGATATGGTGGAGGATGTGTTGGTGGTGGAGGTGGTAGTGGTGGCTACAGTGGGCTGTAATGATAAGGTGCTGTCACAGGTGGTGGTGTTGGAGGAGGTGGTGCTGGTGGAGGATGTGGCGGTGGTGGCTGGGGGCTACAGTGCTGTAATGATGAGGTGGTGGTGGTGCTGGAGGTGGGTGGAGGCTACAGTGCTGTAATGATGAGGTGGTGGTGGTGCTGGAGGTGGTGGCTGGGGGCTACAGTGCTGTAATGATGAGGTGCTGGAGGTGGTGGTGCTGGAGGTGGTGGTGGAGGCTACAGTGCTGTAATGACGAGGTGCTGGCGTTAGTCATGGTGGAGGTGGTGGTGCCAGTGGCGGTGGTGGCTACAGTGTGCCGTAATGATGTGCTGCTCCTGATGACGGTGTCCGTGTGTCACAGGGGAGGACAGATGGCCAGTGTCAACATCGCTGGCAGAAGGTGCTGAACCCCGAGTTGGTGAAAGGACCCTGGACAAAGGAGGAGGACCAGAAGGTAAGAGGAGACGCAGGGCGTGGCTCCTCCACCTCCTCCTCCCCCAGCCTCCTCTGGGCGGAGGAGAGTGGAGTAACCGATCCTGTGGAAGTATCTGGAAGGACAAGAAAAGGTTTACAGTCGGAGGAAGGAGGAGGATGTAGAAAGAAAGTAAAGAAAGGGTCAATCTGTTACCCTCCTCCGCGGCAAACAGGCCCTACGGGTTCCCGCCAAAAAGACGGGCCGGACAGGTTTTGCCGCCAAAAATTCTCGACCGGGCCTGAGTTGAGCTTTTCTTGGCGATGGGAATGCTCCACTACCTCATGGCTTTACTCGACTCAGACCTGCCAGGGCTCTGGTTTGAGAGAGGCCCGCTCACGGCCCAAAGGCTCACGGCCCAAAGCCATCCCCGTGTCTGAGAGCGTTTTTCCTTATACGGCACGCCGCTCTGACGGAATGTCGAGCATTCCTTCGTCATCCCGCCCCCCCACCCCCCTTGTTGGCATCGGGACGGAAACACAAACACACACTCAGCTATCAATAACGAGAGCTGACGGGTGACCTCAGAGCCCCTCACAGCCAGCGGGTTCTGTCTTACTTCCATTCATTCAAGCCGTCAGTGTGGGCAGTTCTTGACCCAGAATTGGTTTGTTATGAACTTTTGTATTAATAAGGGAATATAAAAAAGGCAAATGTTTATAGAATGTATAAAGAAGTTTACATTCATTCAAGCTTTTGCGATTGGCAATTTCTGTACCCAGAATTTTTAGTAATGAACTTTTCTATTATTAAGGAAAATGAAAAAAGGCAAATATTCACAGAATGTATAAAGAGGTTTAAATTCATTCAAGCTGTCGCTCTGTGCTGGCCCAGAATGTGTTAGTTATGAACATTCAGATTAATAAAGGAAAAAATAAAAAAAAGGCAAATCTTTATAAAAGGACAAGGAAGTTTTCTTCTTCAATGAGAAGGGCTAGGGTTGCCAGATTGGCTGATTGGCCAGCGTTGCCAGATTGGCCGTAATCCCTTTTTTCCTCCCCGGTTCCCAGGTGATCGACCTGGTCCATAAATACGGGCCGAAGCGCTGGTCGGTGATCGCCAAGCACCTCCAGGGCCGCATCGGCAAGCAGTGCCGGGAGCGCTGGCACAACCACCTGAACCCCGAGGTGAAGAAGAGCTCCTGGACCCAGGAGGAGGACCGGGTCATCTACCAGGCCCACAAGAGGCTGGGCAACCGCTGGGCCGAGATCTCCAAGCTGCTGCCCGGCAGGTCAGAGCCCCCCCCCCGCCCCCCCCCCGCCCCCGCCTGAGAGCCACGCTTTTATTTTGAAGGATGTTGGAAGTGGAGCTGTTCAGTGGCTTTGTTTACTTTGAAATGTTGGGATTAAATATTAGCAAAAGTCGAAACATTGTGGTAATGTCTTGAGCAAATGTGGTCACCATAGTTAATGGATACCATGAAAAAGTAAAAAAGAATAATAATGAGAGGGATTACTTTTATATAAATGTAATACGATGATAAAGGTTTTTTACATCTAGTGCAGATGTAGACATGAAACTGAACATGGCTTTCCTTCTCTCGCACACACACCCACACGCACAAACACACACACACGCGCAAACACACACACACGCACACGCACACACACGCACGCACACACACACACACACGCACACACACACACGCACACCACACACACACACACACACACACACACACGCACACACACACACACACACACACACACACACACACACACACACACACACACACACACACACACACACGCACACACACAGGACGGACAACTCCATCAAGAATCACTGGAACTCTACTATGAGGAGGAAGGTGGAGCAGGAGGGGTATCTGCAGGACGGCTGCCGGCCCTTCACCTCCTCCTCCTCCTCTTCCTCCTCCTCCTCCTCCCACGCCAAGAGACGCCAGCACAGGACCTGTCCCCCTGCTCCACCTCCGCCCCCACCTCCTCCTCCGTCAGACCAGCAGCACTGCGACCACAGCCCCCTGGCCCTGCCCGTCCCCAACCAGGTCCGCTGGGTTGATTAACACACGCACACACACACACACACACACACACACACACACACACACACACACACACACACACACACACACACACACACACACACGACACCACACACACACACACACACACACACACACACACACACAGCACACACACACACACACACACACACAGAAGCACATACACACACACACACACACACACACACACACACACACACACACACACACACACACACACACACACACACACACACACACACACACACACACACACACACACACACACACACACACACACACACACACACACACGCACACACACACAGAAGCACACACTCAGATTACAGCACACACTCTCGCCCACAACAACAGTATCGCCTGCACGCACTCACACACCTCCCTTGAAAGGCTCCTTGGCTAAAATCATCTGCTGAATAACATTTATAAAAAATGAAATGTATTCTAAAATCCTTCATGATTGAGGGAGGTGCAGACTGAGTGACCACTGGTGTGATCCCGCTGTGTGTGATGTAGATGGGCGGGTATCCTTACGACCAGCACACCGGACACCTGATCGAGAGCCTGCTGGACTCCTCTGGCTTCCTCTCGGTGAGTCTGGTTCACGTGGGTCTTGCGTCTGCGTATCACCGTTTCTACGTGTCGCCTCTTTGGATCTTCTTCCACTGCTGCAGCTATTATTTATCCAAAGGGAGAGTGAACCCAAAATGTGTCTTTTGTTTAGTTTTAAACACGGTCATATGTCTGATATGATCTTCAACATAGCAATCAATGCCGTTTTATCACCGTTACTGAAATAAGAGAAGTAATAACCAATGTTTTTACCAGTTTGGGATCGTTCCACTCTGCTCTGAACGCAGGTGGCGTTCTACTCGTGACTTTGAGTAAACTCTTCGTCGTCATAACGACGGTGTGTGGGGCATGACATAACCAACATCCCTTTTAAGATTTAGGAATAACAACGGTACTACAAGAGTAGAACAAAGTTACCGTGGGTCATAACCATGGGGATTGCACAGCCCAAAACGATCGACTTTTATCGCATATTGTTCGAAATCGAGCAGAAACTGGGGGTTCACTCAAACTTCAAATCACTAACCTTTGTCTTCAAATCCAGAATGTAAACTTCTCTTTACTTTTTCCCGGAGGCGGACGATATGATTCAATCTGATGATTAATGAATGTGTAAAACCTTCTCTTTTCCCTCCCTGGTCTTCTCTCCTCCTTGATTCCTCCTTCCTCCTCTCCTCTCTCCTCTCTCCTCTCTCGGTGTGTCTCCTTCAGCCGAGCTCCCTGGACGACCCAGACAGAGAGCAGCGAATCAAAGAGCTCGAGCTGCTGCTTATGTCAGCAGAGACTGAGGTCCGTCGCCGCGACGACCAGCGACGGGCCCTCCCCCTCGTAAGAGCCCCCCTCTGGCGCCCGTCGGCCCGCTGTAGTTTTTGGCCTGCTGTAGTTCTAGTCTTGCTTTAGTTTTGAGACCATTTGTAGTTTTTAGCCTTTTGTATTTTCTTGGCCTGCTGTAGTTTTTGGCCTGCTGTAGTATTTTAGGCTGTAGTTTTTGGCCTGCTGTAGTATTTTAGGCTGTAGTTTTTGGCCTGCTGTAGTATTTTAGCCTGTAGTTTTTGGCCCGCTGTAGCTTTTTGGCGTGTTGTCGTTTTTTGAGCCTGCTGTATTTTATGGCCCGCTGTAGTTTTTGGCCTGCTTGAGTTTTTGATCTTTTGTAGTTTTTGTCCTGCTGTAGTTTTTGTCCTGCTGTATTTTATGGCCCGCTGTAGTTTTTGATCTTTTGTAGTTTTTGTCCTGCTGTAGTTTATGGTCTGCTGTAGTTTATGGCCTGCTGTAGTTGGCGTGTGCGTAGTTTCTTTGCAGCGTTCAAAGTGACGTTGCACTGACGCTTGCTAGCTTGCGTGCACGTGCGTCAACACAGCAAACGTGCTAGTAGTGTTAGCTTCTGTAGCTGCTGTAGCTAGCTTTCCTTCCTCCCCCTCCTCCCCCACATCAGGGCTGTGACGTGGGGAGGAAACATCCCCCATCCCTCCATCTCAACCTTTAGCCGCCGCTAGCTCTCACTAAACCTCCCCCATCCTTCCCCCCCTACATGCCTCCCCCATGCTCAGCCGGGTGGCTGTGAACTCTTCTTCGTGCTCTGTGTCTTTCTGTACAGTTTCTTAACCCTCTTTCTGTGCCCCCATCACCACATGACCCTATTTCCTGTCTTATTCGTTCCTGCTGATTGGTCGAGCTTCAAAAGGGGGATTATACGGTGAATGTCATTGGTCGATGAGAGTTCATGTACAATCCAAACACTGGAACAAATACAAACAGTATTAGTAACTTTGTATGTATTATAATTTATGGATGTACTAATATGGAGGCTGGAATTGGATATCAGTCAAATACATGAATAAACAAATTAAAATCTAAAGAAAAGCTGCGCTAACCCTGGTCTGTGTTGGGTGCGGCGCCGTCAATAACACACAGTATCGGTACATCCCGAGTTACAACAACAACAAAGTTACTATTCAGCGTCTAGTCAACGAGTTGGACTCCACTACCCAGCATGCATCTGTCACGACCCCGCCTCCCCGTTGGTGGGCGTGTCCACGGCCCGGCCCTCTAACCCCGGCCCCTCCTCCGTCCCCCTGTAGAGCGTGGAGCGGCAGCTCTTCTCCTGGTCCGACGGGCCCCTGACCCCCACTGGGACCCCCCCCAGCAGCACCAGCAGCCAGGAGGACCAGGAGGCCCCGGGGCCCTGGAGGGGGGCCCCCCACCAGGGAGAGGGACCCCCCGCGGGGCCGCTCCCCGTCTCCCCCAGCAAGTTCCTGTCGGCGGAGGCGAGCACGGTGCTGTCCACCCTACACACCATCCCCGAGTTCGCCGAGACCATGGAGCTCATCGACTCGGTGAGTGGGGGGGGGGGGGAGAGGGAGGGAGGGGGGAGAGAGAGGGAGGGAGGGGAGGAGAGATGGAGGGGGGGAGAGAGAGGGGGAGGGGGGGAGGGGGAGGGAGGGGGGAGGGGGAGGGAGGGGGAGGAGGGCAGGGGGGAGGAGGGCGGGGGGGGGAGGGAGGGGGGAGATGGGAGGGGAGAGGGAGGGAGAGGGGGGGGGAGAGAGAGAGAGAGGGGAGGGGAGGGTGGGAGAGGGAGGGGGGAGGGGGGGAGGATGGAGTGGGGGAGATGGGAGGGAGAGGGAGAGAGAGGGAGTGGAGAGGCAGGGGGGGGAGGAGCGAGAGAGAGAGAAACGGCAGTTTAACTGTTACATTGAAAACACACTTGGTTCACATCTCAGAGAGATTGCCATTATGCACTTGGCTTACAGCTTACATTGAAAACACACTTGGTTCACATCTCAGAGAGATTGCCATTATGCACTTGGCTACAGCTAATTAAAAAGATTTGATGGAAGTGCTCTAGAAGCTCAATTTTTTTCTAGAAACTAAATCGTGCAGCACACGTGTACTTTCTTACCTTACACTTTGACTTTGCTGAGAAGATGTTTTTGAAAAATCGCCTGAGAGTCGCTGGTGGAGCCTTTGAGGCCAGCCTCCAGCCTCCAGCCTCCAGCCTCCAGCCTCCAGCAGCCTCTGGCCAGCAGACACAGAGACCGGACGTATTGAAGACCCAGTGCAGCTCTGCTCCTCTCTCCAGGACCCCATGGCGTGGAGCGAGGTGGCCAGCTTCCACCTCTCCGACGGCGGGACGCCCCCCCGGCACGCCAAGGGAGCCTACTCCCCTCCACCTCCTCAGGAGAGGACCACGACGGAGGAGGAGGAGCAGGAGGAGGACGAGGAGGAAGAGGACGTCCGCTACACCGTCCACGCCTTGGCCGCCGTCTCCGGCAGCCTCGGCAAACACCGCACGCCGCTGGGCCCCGGCCGGGCCCCGACACCGGGCCCCAACGCACCCAGGCCCGGGCAGCCGTCCCTGGGTCGCGTGAGGAGGAGGACGGGGCAGTCCCCCAGGTGCGACCGCACCTGTCCGTCCTTCCTGGAGAACGTCCAGGTGTCCCCCAGGAAGACGCCAAGCAAGGGCCTGCCCTTCTCCCCGTCACGGGTGAGACGAGCTCAAGAACTCAAGAACACTTTGATTCTAGTCTTGCAATTCTCCTAATGTCTCTCTCAATCTCTCTCTCTCTCTCTCTCTCTCTCTCTCTCTCTCTCTCTCTCTCTCTCTCTCTCTCTCTCTCTCTCTCTCTCGTCTCTCTCTCTCTCTCTCTCTGTCTCTCTGCTCTCTGTCTCTCTCTCTCTCTCTCTCTCTCTCTCTCTCTCTCTCTCTCTCTCTCTCTCTCTCTCTCGGTCTCTCTCTCTCCCCTCCAGCTCTTCAACATGTCGGGGGGTGACCAGCTGTGGCTGGACCACCCTTCCTACACCTCCACACCCGTGTGCGGGCAGAAGGGGCTGCTCACCACGCCCAGCCACACCCTGCCCAAGAGCCAGAAGGAGAACGCAGGGTAAGAGTGGCCCACCAGTCAGGGACACTCTAATAGTGTGGCCCTTAAGTCGCAGTTACACTCCGGGCCCAAACGTAGGAAACCCTCGGAAAACGTTTTCAGTGACCGATAAAAAGGCTTTTTAGTGTCGGACATGCTCGTGACGAGTTTTGTTTCGTTTGCGTAACGTTGCTCGCTGTAGATCATAGTCCCGTTCCCCGATGTTTATTCCGATGTTTGTGGCACCGTGGATGCACGGTGCCACGTTTTTGTTGTTTTTGTCGCACCGAGTTTGTTTCCGTTTGTATGACGTCTCTTGCTGAAGATCGCGGTCATGTTCACCGATCTTTTTTCCGATCTTTGTGTTTTTCGGACGCTGTGTGCCTCCTGAAGCTCCAGGACTCCGAAATATCGGAAGACTGTCATGATCCCGACTCCCAGGACCCCGACGCCGTTTAAGAACGCTCTGGCGGCGCAGGAGAAGATGCACGGGCCGGTCAAGATGGAGGTGAGGGTCGCCATATTATTGGCCTATCGTAAACCCAACGGTTTAAACGGTTTTAAACAGACTAAAATATGTTAGTCCTGTAACAAAATAGCACTGAAAACTCGGTAATGGATATTGGCATTAACATTGGCCCTATTCACGTCATCTTCCGATTAAATAAACGCTGTAGACACAAATCCCTTATATTAATTGATATTAGTAATATTAATGATATTCATTAATAATGTGATTGATATCTAATACAACTCATACGGTTGTGTTTGTGTGTGTGCGTGTGTGCGTATGTGTGTGTGTGTATGTGTGCATGTGCGTGTGTGTGTGTGTGTATGTGTGCATGTGCGCGTGTGTGTGTGTGTGTGTGTGTGTGCGCGCGTGTGTGTGTGTGTGTGTGTGTGTGTGTGTAGCCCCAGCCCCTGGCCTTCCTGGAGGAGGACATCCGGGAGGTTCTGAAGCAGGAGACCGGAGCAGACATCTTCATCCGGACGGACGCCCAGCCGGACTACGACTCCTGGAAACACAACGTAGGCGTTCCTCCCCTTCCTCTGTTTATCCTCCTCACACCGTCCTGTCTGTGGACCAGCTCCAAGCTGGTCTAAAACCTCTGTTACATTAGAACCATTACGGTAATTCCCCTGTAACTACAGCAGTGGTTCTAATACCTCTGTTACTTAAGAACAGGGGTTCTCAAAGTTTTGACAGCTGAGGGCCAATTTAGGAACCCAAAATTTGACTGAGGGCCGCCAAAAGGAAAACAAATTAGGCGGGAAACGCCGTCAGCATCCCAGTGGTGAAGTAAAACATTGCACCGTGGACCTCTGGGAGTGAGGTCAAGTGAGGTCTAAATCACCAAACTGAGGTTTATCCTCTCAAAGTTATGTACAGTCGGATTAAAAATAACAAATGTAACAGGATTGAAAGCTAGAGAGTTGACTTTTCTCTTTATATTTATTTATTAAAAAAATGAAAGTAGGCCTATGTCATTGCGGGCCGCCAGGAATGTTTCTGCGGGCCGCCATTGGCCCGTGGGCCGCACTTTGAGAACCAATGCTTAAGAATCATTACGGTAATTCCCCCCTGTTTAGGACTACAGCAGTGGTTCTAAAACCTCTGTTACATTAGAACCATTACGGTAATTCCACTGCTTAGCACTTCAGCAACTGTACAACTGCTGGAATTACCATAACGATTCTAATGTAACAGAGGTTTACATCAGCTTAGATTGAATGTTCTTTAAACATTAGAATCATTACGGTAATGTCCACTGTTAGGGAATACAGCAGTTGGACAACGTTCATGATTCTAATGTAACAGGTTTTCATCATCATAGCTATGGTTTGCAGAATCATTTGATAATCGTTACGGTAATTCAACTGCTTAGGTAGACCTAAGCAGTTGAATTACCGTAATGATTCTAATGTAACAGGTTTTCATCATCATAGCTATGGTTTGAAGAATCATTTGATTACCGTAATGATTCTAATGTAACAGCGGTTTCCTTTCAGCTTAAAGCTACGATTTGAAGAGCTAAGGATAAAGAAAGGAGGTGTGTTTTTTTGAGGGAAACTGGTTTTTAGTACTTCAGAAATTAGGGTTTGTTCTCCAGTGGAAGGGAAGTATGACTTAGGCCATAGTTCTCCTGTGGAAACATTTTTTTCATTTTATTATTTTGGAAGCACTTTGAGTCTGCCTTGTGTATGAAAAGTGCTATATAAATAAAGTTGCCTTGCCTTGCCTTATCTTAAATGACTTAATCTTAGGAATCGATGCATATTCTTGGGGGAAATGGATCCTGGCTTAGCGCTAAGGTTTGAATCTGGGTGTGGCTGTAGAGGTGACTCTGTTGGGCTGTCTCCCCCCCCAGATGAGCGGGCCGGCCAGGAAGGTGAGGAAGGCCCTGGTTCTGGACCCCTGGGGCAAAGACTGCCTCCACGTGGAGCTGTTTGAAGACCCCCTCAACACAGCCCAGGTAGGACTCAAACCGGGGGGCCGTTTCTATTGGCCCTGCTGCGTCACTCTGGTTGGATCGCTTCTGGGGGTCCGCACCTGAGATACACACCCCCCCCCATCCTAGCTGTGAGATGCCGATTGATAGACTCAAATATTGCTCGGTCGTTTCTTGAAAGAGTAAACATACACCTAGATCAAACAGTTAGCAAAGTTAGCCTATTAGACAATAGCTTCTTCTGATTGGCTCAAATGGGTGTTACATTTAGGGCATTTAGCAGAAGATTTTATCCAAAGCATCTTACAACGGTTCAGCGACACATCGAATGCGGAGTCAACCTACGCAAGGCGACGGCAGCTCGTCCGGAGCAGTCAGGGTTAGGTGCC
This sequence comes from Melanogrammus aeglefinus, assembly GCA_900291075.1. NCBI lineage: Eukaryota > Metazoa > Chordata > Actinopteri > Gadiformes > Gadidae > Melanogrammus > Melanogrammus aeglefinus. Next base: position 87,736 of record OLKM01001015.1, on the reverse strand, counting down.
TTGCTCATGGACACCTCGACGCTCAGCTAGGAGGAGCCGGTACTCGAACTAGCAACCTTCTGGGTTACAAGTCATCACGCTCTACCTCCTGAGCCAAGCCAAACACAATGCCTTGTTTTTACAGTTATACTCAAGAGTAAATAGTAACCGTTGTTCCTTGTGTCAGTATAACTGACGCTAATGCTGCTATCTTAACCAATGTAAACACACTAGATGGGGTATTTAATAAACCTTTATGGACATGTTCCCAGGTGGCGTCGGACAGTCTCCTCAGCAGCTCGTTGCTCATGACGCCCGCCTCGGAGAGAGGGGAGCGGAGCCGGGCCCCGGCCGCGAGGGACAGGGCCCCTCAGCATCGCCACGGCAACCAGAGGACAAAGAGGATGTCGGCCTCCCACAAGACCCCGCCGCGGCCGGTACGCAGACCCCTCTCTCTAACGCAGCGCAGACCCCTCTGACTTAGAGCAGATCGTTATACTGAACGCTGAAAGAATTAGGTTGATATGAAGTGTTTGCATTATTGTTAAACGGCTTTAGTACTTTTTTTTTAAAGTAGACCATAGCAGAGACTAGAGAGACGCACGTTTTAAGACATAAAGCCAAACTACATAAGAAAAAAAAAGACACATGACACATTTTCTTGACGAGCACAGACCTGCTGACGAGACCCCCCTGACTCTCCCCCCCCCCCCCCCCCCCCCCCAGGAGAGGAAGGACTGGGAGGCGGTGGTCTACGGCAAGACGGAGGACCAGCTGATCATGACAGAGCAGGCCAGGCAATACCTGAAGCCCTACCCCATCCCGGGCTCCACCGCCAGGACCCTCGTACTCTGAACGACCTCCCCCCCCCAACCCAACACTCACCCTTGTTGCTAAGGGAACAGCAAGTTCTTCCGTCACGACGAGAGGCGCTTTTTTCAACAACAGCAAGAAGCAGAAGGATAAACTGTTGAATCTGGAGTGGGGAACGTTTTGGGCTTTTTTCAGTTTTTAGGTTTTTATGATTTTTTCTGGACGGAGCAGAAATCAACTGCCACTTACGTCAGCTCCAAATACAATGTCGTTATTATATTCCGTTTCTAGGTCACTGCCAAGAACCCCCTCTCAACCGCCGATTGGCCGGTAGTTGGGTCTGTTTGTGTCTCCGCTTTGTACCAGTTGGGCACTGGTTGTACTGGTTTTGTTTTGCTGTGATGGGTTCTAGGGCTGGGTATCATGGCCAATTTCCTAAATCGATTCGATTTCGATTCATAAGGTTCTGAATCGATTAATCACGATTCGATTCGATTCAATCTGCTCTTAAATAATGAAAACGGCTCTCTTCATCTTAAACAACAGGTTATAAGTGAAAACTTGTAAATTGGACAGTTTAAACTTGAGCTGTAAACAAAACTGTCTCAAGTCTCAAAAGTGCAATTTTGAAATTAGAAAGGAATTGCAAGTTAAACTACAACATTCCATCACTGAAAATTGCATTAAGGCATTTCTTATTGAAGTGCAAAAATAATAATAATGGTAACAAAACTAAAAAAAAAAATAAAACAAAATCGAGCTCAAGCCCTATGAATCGATGTTGGAAAATTGAAATGAAATCGTTTTTTTTACCCAGCCCTAATGGTGACCCCCCCAATGCACAAACTCTCGGCTGTAGATAGAGATTGTTCATAATTAGCGTTGGCTACTTGTGAGCTTAATATTTTTAATATATTTGTTGAATGAAAGAGAAGAAGACTTTTAATACGTTAACGCTGTTCATTAGATGCGTCTTCCAAGCTTTGTCGATCTGAGGTCTTCCATAAAACTCACGTTGACTAAAGGTTACAGGAATGTTGTGTGATCAGGAAATAGTGCTAACTTTATTTTCTTTTTAAAAAGTTCACCCTTTTTGAAGTTAAACGGTTTGTAAGACCCCAGGATATTTGTTATAGTTATCTCTGTCCTGATGGAAGCCTGCCATTATTTGTGTTCATCTCCCCCCCCACCCTCGCGATGTACGCACGCTCTGAAACTGGCCAGTTGACCAACCATTGACATCCATTACCTCTCCCCTAACTATCTTTGCTTTGTCCAAACCAAGTTAATGCCAACGAAATGCTGGATTTGTTAGTTTTTGGGCACAGGGGAGTTGGTATGGGCTTACTTGTGTTTGACAGAACAAAGAAGCAGCTATAAGAGCGTCTGAGCACTCGATGTCAACGTCAATGACCGGTCAACTGCCAGAATTCAGACGGCACACACCCAGGGAGACGGGGATGAGTTGAACAGAAATCATGGCTGATTCACATCTCGAACATGTTAACAATCAACTTTCGCCAAATCATCAAAAGTTTTGTTTTATTTCATGGAGAATGCTATCCCGATGGATATCATGTCTTTGGCAGACGGAGACAGGAAGCTGTCATTATTGCACTACCAGGGAGTTTCCTGTTGGATAAAGAAAGGCAGGTTTTTTGAGGGAAACTGGTTTTACGCTTCAGAAATTATGGTTTGTTCGCCAGTTGAAGGGTAGGACTTAGGCCATAGTGCTCTGTGGTTTTTTAATTTTATTATTTTATTATCTGAAATGGCTTAATCTTCGGAATCAATACATATTTTTGGGAGAAGTCGATCCTGGCTTAGGATGGCCGTTTAAAACACTAAAGTAAGGAAATAACCGATAACTTCTAAAGCCAACTGTATTTTCTCAAAGAGGAGGAAACGAGTTTGAAGGTTCCTGTGTGAGTCTGACAGACCAGTATGTCCTGGTCAGACCACACTGAGACTGACTCACAGTCAGAGGGAGGGCTGAGCTATTTATTTAACGTCTACTAATTTATTTATTTTTAAAGAAAAAAAAACAACAGAAATTTAAGAAACTATTGAAGAATTCTATTTTCTTTTTTTTCCTCGCTGTTGGAGAATATCCACGTTGGTCTTCCAGAGACAACAAGTATTTGTTGTAAACAGACACCGCCATTTAATAATAATAATAACATGTAGTTCTATCACTGAATCAGTGTGTGTGTGTGTGTTCATCTAGAAGGATTTCTTTGCAGACCTCTAATCATAGGCAAAATTGCACTTTTTTGTACTCATTGTGTTTACTCGTGATAACATCGTTGGTGTGTGCTGATAACTTAGCTCCTGGTGTGGGTTCGGACGCGTTGCTCGCTGGCTTTCCTGGTGCCATGCGTCTAAATCCCCAAAGTGTGATGATGGTTGTAAGGAAGTAAGATCGAGCCACTTATCTGTTATCCTTTTTTATTTAACGTAACAATGTCCTGCCATCCTGGCTCTGTGCCCTCCAGCTCTACGGTGGACGGACCAGTCCCAAAGCCTTCCACACTAAACAGGGCGTTAGCTCCCTGCCCACTGCCAAGCCAAGAGGAGAAACTCACTCTGATACGTCCATGTTAACTCCCGCCCAAAAACCGACGTACGGGTTGAACCGGACCTGTGTCTGAAGCACACTGTGCGTCCGTGTTCCCCGACTGGGGGTGACCTCACCTTGTCCCTCTCTTCAGTAGGATTGATCTTTGACGATCTGTGATCGGCGGTGACAATGGTCCAGGATTCCAGTAATGCTAGGCCCAGCTCTTCCTTCATAATCTGGGTTTAGCAGACAAGATTATCTGGCATTATGTGTCTTGAGGAACATGATAAAGGGCTGAATTATCTTGTCAGGTCACACATTTTAAACGAGGGTTTAAAGACGCTTAGACGAAGGGATTAGCATTAGCGATAGTGCCGAGGAAGGTCCGCGGTTTGTTTACTACGCTGGCCTGGATGGGTCAGACAGCTGAGTGTGTATATACTGTAAACGTGTGTGTGTGTTGTTGTTGCTGTGTTGTTTGTTGGACTGTACATTCCATTTCTAGGAGTAATATATTTGTTTCTTAACCGTTGGCCGCGTTGCGTCCGTGTAGTTGAGATGACCTTGAAGTTCACGCAGAGGACAGTCGTAGCAGTCTCCACGTTCTCCCGCCGTCGACGCATGACGCTTTAACCTTTGAGTCGTTTCTACCGTGTTTTTAACACTTGCATCGTACTTTAGACAGTATAACAGTATTTTCAGTATGTGGGATCCATTCCCCGAGGTACCTTTAGACTTTCTGCTGACTGCCAATGTAACCATGTACTTAAAGAGGGAAAATAAAAAGCATTTTGTTTGCATGAAATCCACCTTGTTGTGTCTTTCTTACAACTCCCTCTGCCAATCCCATCCAAGATGGCGGCAGGTGTCTCCAACAGTTGGCTCAGTGCAACACTCAGTCACACTGCTCCTACATAATTACGATTTCTAACCGGCCCGTCAATCTGATGACAGGCTCTCCACAGGCAGAACAAGACGTCAAGGCATCGGCCCAAACCTCTCGGCCAACACCCACCCGCCCCACCCCCCCCCCCCCGCCTGCAGGACCCAAGAGGGACTTCTGTTGTTTACCCAGATGGGACGGACATTCAAATGGGCCTTCTTCATCACATGTACACTCAAGAGTTGGACCCACGCGTGTGTGCGTGTGTTTGTGTGTGTGTTTAGGGGCTGATGGGTGTGTGTGTGGGGGGGTGTGGGGGTGGGGGTGGGGGGGGGGGGGGGACACGAGCCTGCCAGAGCAGAACAAGAAGCCTCTCCACAGGGTCAGCTGTGGGCCTAAAGAGGTCCGCTCACCCGTGACTTAACGCTGGGCGCCTTTGTCCGCGGGGCTGTTGGTTTACAACCTCATTCAGCCTGTTGGCCCCCACGGAACGGAGGGAGCCCAGGAGCCAAGGACTGACCCTTATGTTGGGGGACACGCGCGCTCACACACACACACACACACACACACACACACACACACACACACACACACACACACACACACACACACACACACACACACACACACACACACACACACACACACACACACTTAATCGGTGGTTCTCAACAAGTGGGGAGCAGAGCTTATGCCAAACCATAATCTTTAAAGAAGCCCATTAATAAATGAATGCTTGATGTTAATTTTTCTTTCATTGGTTCAACTCAGTGGAATTCATATTCCCAAACGGTGCAGCTTTCTGTTCCCTCGATGTGTTAAACACTACCAAAAGGCATCGTCGATAACTGCAATATTGGTAAAGACGTGTTTGCTTCTGGGCGGTGACTTGATGATTGATGAGGGTCCAGAGACCAGTAAGACCAGTGCCGTGGATCAATGTGTCCTTCATCGCTCTGGTCCCCAGTAGGACCAGTGCTTTTGTTCTAGGATGACCCTCACTCAGGGGTGAACGGGAGTCTGTGGCTCTGGGCCTTCTGATTGGTGCTCCGCTCTTCTCCTTATGCTGTACCCCTTAAACGAGCCATTGTTTCGGATTATCGAATGCGCCGCCGCTCAAACCTCCAACGCAGAAGATGTTCCACGCAAGCGAGCCCAGCCAAGCTCTGAGTCTCCCAAGGAGACCTCAGATTACAATTTCTCTCTCTTCATGAACAATTAATCCTAATCATTTAGCATTTTAGCGTGTTCAACTTTTTATATCTATTCCATTTTATTGATGTATAAGTAAATACCTCTAAATAATCAGCAGTGCCAGTGACGCGAAGGGTTCGTTTGCTTGTGTGTGTGTGTGTGTGTGTCAGTGTGTGTATGTCTGTGAGGATGTGTGTGTGTTTGTGAGCACTTGTGTATGTGTTTGCGAAAACAAAAGTGTGTGTGTGCTTGTGAGTGCACATGTGTGTGACTGTGCGCACATGTGTGTGTGTTTGTGAAAACATGTGTGTGTGTGTGTTGCGAGTGCCTGCATGTGCGTGTGTCTATGAGCACGTGTGTGTGTGTGTGTGTGTGTGTGTGTGTGTGTGTGTGTGTGTGTGTGTGTGTGTGTGTGTGTGTGTGTGTGTGTGTGTGTGTGTGTGTGTGTGTGTGTGTGTGTGTGTGTCTGTGAGTGTGTGTGTGGCTCTACCTTGTCCATCGTCGATTAAGAGCAGCACATCAAACAGCGCTGAGAGCTGCTCCTCCCCTCAGCAGGCAGAAGCGTGCACACGCACCCACACACACACACCCTGCTCTTTGTGTGTGCCAGACAGCAGATGGCAGCCTATTGGAGGACAGGGGAGTCATCTGGCAGGCACCCTGCCACCCCTCACCCACCCTCTCCCACTTCCTCCCCCACCTCTCCCCCTCGAAACACCCAGGCCAACAGCAGGGACAGAACACAGTTTGGGCGGGAAACTCCACAGCCCCAAGTGTGTGTGTGTTTGTGTGTATTTATGTGTGTGTTTGTGTGTGTTTATGTGTGTGTGGTTGTCCAGGGGCCAAGCAAGGGTATGAAGTGTTTGTGTGCATGTGTGTGCGTCTGTGTCAATGAGTGTGTGTGTACAGGGGCCAGAGGAGGGAAGGAGGTGTTTGTGCGTGTGTGTGTGTGTGTGTGTGTGCATGCTTGTGTGTGTGTGTGCATGTGTGTGTGTGTGTGTGTGTGTGTGTGTGTGTGTGCACGCATGTGTTTCAGCTTGGGTCCTGCGCCTCTTAAATAGGTCAATGTGTCCACTTGTTTGTTGGTGATCTCTGATGTGTGACAAGGAATAGAATAAGCACAAGTATGTTTTAATTAGTGCGTAATCCCATGAAAATAATAATAATCTTCATATTTTAGCTTCCTTAAAAGGAGCCCATTTATCTACAGACAACGTTCAGAACGTCCATGATACCCACGCTGTAGCTGAGTAGGGACTGCTGAGTCATGAGACCAAGGAAGAGTCAGTGTGTTCACAATAACACCCACAGGCCGGGATCACCTGTCCCCTCACCTGTCCTCTCACCTGTCCTCTCACCTGTCCTCTCACCTGTCCTCTGACCTGTCCTCTCACCTGTCCCCTCACCTGTCCTCTCACCTGTCCTCTCACCTGTCCTCTCACCTGTCCCCTCACCTGTCCTCTCACCTGTCCCCTCACCTGTCCTCTCACCTGTCCCCTCACCTGTCCTCTCACCTGTCCTCTGACCTGTCCTCTCACCTGTCCCCTCACCTGTCCTCTCACCTGTCCTCTCACCTGTCCTATTATCTGTCCTCTCACCTGTCCTATTACCTGTCCTCTCACCTGTCTCCTTACCTGTCTCCTTACCTGCCATACAGGTGAGTACAGACAGGTGTCAGGCACGGGAGGCACACCTGACATTGTTATGAACACACACTCACAAGCTCACACAGACTTACACACCACACACACACACACACACACACACACACACACACACACACACACACACACACACACACACACACACACACACACACACACACACACACACACACACACACACACACACACACATAATAGTCCTTCCTGAATTATTGAGGTCCTGGCCACTCCACCCCGGGCTGCTGGCCGCCGCTGTGAGGATCTGTTAACTGGAGAAGACGTTCCCAGGCTCCCTTTGTCCTCAGAGTGAAGGCATCACAATGTACCGCTGAATGGATCCGGGACGACACCTCCCTAGTGCCGCACAGGTTGAGCCAACAGGTGGAGCCGGTAGCGCCAACTCACGGCACGGAGAGGGTGAGGGGGGGGGGGTCTGCTCACCTAGAGGAGGGGTGAGGGTTGAGGGGTGAGGGGGTGAGGGGTGAGGGGGGGAGTCGCCTGAGGGGGTCCACATAAACAGCAGATGACTTCAAGGTCAACATTGTAATGTATTACTCCAGGTCTCTTTCTAACACGACGGGAAGCCTCCAGAAGGTGTTTAAGTCTCTCCATGAAGCAATGACAGACATTGACCACCACTGCCGGTAACAGCTGTCCCTTTCCATCCTGGGCCCCTAGCCAGAGGGCCCACAGAGAGCCACATCGGGGGGTACAGCCGGGGCCCCGAGCCAGCTATGAGGTCCAGACCTCGGTAATTCTCTTTAGAGAACCCGAACCAACACAAATCAGAAACATGAACTTCGTTGTCTTTGTTCATCTTTACATGGAGGTGAGTTTATCCAAGACGTTCTGGTAAAACCAGAAAAAAGTGTGTGTGCAGTACGCAGGCGTCCGCGCGTGGATCCTCTCCTGTTGGACTTGAATCAACTTCCACTGGGGAGGGAAGAATGAATCACTTTGCCACGTTGGTTTTGATTTGACGGTGTTAAACCCTTATTCACTGAGGAGTTGACGATTGGCAGATTTGAACTTAATTCAGTTTAGTCAGTTTTAAACCTCATTCAGTTGAGATACTACCTTCGCCCCCCCCCCCCCCCAGAACAGATCAGGGTGGTGGGGCAGTAGTATTGGGGGTAACGGATACCCCCCAAGAGCTGTTGGTGAAGGTGGCAGTGATCCTCTACAGCGCCGTAGAGATGGTGAAGGCCAAGTTTGGATTACCCTTGGTGTACCCCCCGATTCATCCTCATTCCACTACCCTCCCTTCAAAAGGTCCTGCTCTTGGGGAATGTGTGCGTGTGTGTGTGCTTGTGTATGTGTGCGTGTGTGTCTCTGCATGTGTGTGTGTGTGTGGGTGCGTGTTCACGTGTGTGCGTGAGACGAAGACCACATGGATGTTCAGGGGGCTGCTTTAGCCGTTGTCACGGTAACTGCAACAATCCCGAGCCCTTTGGGCTACGTGGGCTTTTCTTCGGCGTTTCCGTTGAAAAGGGAGAGGGAGAGACCCCCTTATATGTGAGGGAGGCGCGGTGGACACACACACACACACACTGTGGTACGTTTGTTATTGACGTAAAAACATTGTACAATAAAGGTTTGGCATCTTTTTGGCTAACATGGCACATGTCAACTTCTGAGGTCATTCGTTGAGATATCTTATCCTATTACCTTATCTTATTTACACTAGCGGTTTCGGTTTCTCTTATCCACAATAATTACATTATGCTTAACTTTGCTCACAGACCCGACCGTGGTAATGTTAACTCTTAACTAGCTTAGTATTAGCAGTAGCAGGGTGAGGAGCTAAGTGTTTTTAGATAAACTATCTACTGGATGTGTTAGATTATATGAATGTTGTATTATTATATCATTGTTGTGCTCTAAGTCAAGCATTGCATAGGGACTAATATACACAGGATATACTGTATATTCATAGCATTCCCAAAACAAATGGAAACTTAATCTACTCATTCTAAGTCAGCAATTGTTTTGCATTGTAAATATTACTGATTCATACCTCACTAATACAGCTAAGGGCAGGCAACTGGCAGAAGCTCCATGGAAACCGACACAGGACACACTACAAGACACACTTAAGTCTTCACCCTACGAGAGGGACTTTAGTCTTCACACTAAGAGAGAGAGTCTTCACATTACGGAAATAAAAACATAAAGTGTGACTGGACAACCTGGCCCACCCACCTGCTACGAGAGAGAGAGAGAGAGAGAGAGAGAGAGAGAGAGAGAGAGAGAGAGAGAGAGAGAGAGAGAGAAAGGAGAGAAAAAGGAGAGGGAGAGAGAGAGAGTAGAGAGAGAAAAAGAGAGAGAAGAGAGAGAGAGAGAGAGAGAGAGAGAGAGAGAGAGAGAGAGAGAGAGAGAGAGAGAGAGAGAGAGAGAGAGAGAGAGAGAGAGAGAGAGAGAGAGAGAGAGAGAGAGAGAGAGAGAGAGAGAGAGAGAGAGAGAGAGAGAGAGAGAGAGAGAGAGAGAGAGAGAGAGAGAGAGAGAGAGAGAGAGAGAGAGAGAGAGAGATGAAAGAGAGACACAGAGGAAGATAAATGAAAGCGAGAGGGGGGGGGGATATAGATGAACGACAGAACGAAGAAAAGAGCAACAGCGAGGGAGAAAGAGAGAGGTGAAAAAGAGAGAGGGGGGAGAGAGGATGACAGAGAGAGAGGGGGGTGCCCAGGAGACAGACAGACAGAGAGCGAGGGAGAGGGAGAGGGAAGGAGAGGGGCCCTCAGTCCGCCTCAAAGGCCCTGTTGGTGGCCCCCTGGTACTCAGTCTTCTTCCAGCGCTTGGACAGCATCCTGTGGAGCAGGCCCGGGGATCTGGGGGTCTCTGTGGGCTGGGGGGCCGGGGGAACCTGGGGGCCCAGCATCAGGAAGGGGCCCGCCCGGTCCCTGGGGGCCCCGGCCCCTCCTCCTGCTCCTCCCCTCTCGGCCCCCTCCCCTCCGCTGGCCTTCTGCAGCCCGTGTGTGCTGCGGGACGGAGGAAGTGACAACACAAAGACCTGTTTATCCCCGCTGACCCACATAGCAGCCGCCGCACGCACGCACACAGGCATGCAAGAACACACACACGCACGCACGCAAACAGATGAACACACACACACACACACAGGCATGCAAACACACACACACACATGCGCACGCACATACACTCAAATGCACACACACAGGCATGCAAGCACACGCCCACACGCAAGCACACACACACACACACACACACACACACACACACACACACACACACACACACACACACACACACACACACACACACACACACACACAGACACGCCTGTTTGAGGCGGCTACTCAGGAAGCCCAGGCCGCTTCTGTGTGTGTGTTTGTGTGTGTGTGTGTTGTTTGTGTATATGTGTGTGTGTGTGTGTGTGTATGTATGTGTGTGTTTGTGTGTGTGTGTGTAGGGGAGATAAAATTACAGCTCATAGAAAAATTCAAATGTCTTCCATAACACACTTTTATTTTTGAGTTATTTGAACAAACTTCTCCCTCTGATCATTGAGAATTTAAATTTTTATTAAAAATGTTGTACATTTATTAATATATATCTACACCCAATTAGCACATTGTATTATAAAATATGCTTATGTCTTATGTGGTGTCCACTATAATGAGTAGAGTTCTATAAAAAGAATCTTGAGTCTTTCAGCTTTTCTTTTTTTTTTTGACAAGTTAAGACGTCAACATTACATCAGCCAATATGCATTTTCAACAACGCTTTAATAAATGTGCCGTGCATCCAAAAAACGAATAGACGGATTTGAATGGACTTAACTATTGTCCTGATCATAGTAAAAGTGTGTATCTTTCATGGGCTCATGGGATTACAGTGTTATCGTAGAATTATACCGCAGACGGGAAAGAGTTGGTAATTCCTAGAAAACTTTTATTTCAGCGTTTGTAATCCTATTACGGCTTTCTGTGTATGAGGCGGTCATCTCAAATACCTAGGGACGGGGGTCTACACAACACACACACACTCACAGCATGGCATACACACACGCACACGCAAAATAAACACACACACACACACCATGGCATACACATGCGTACACAAAATAAACAGACACACACTCACACAATTAATACACACATACACACAAACACAATTAATACAACACACACCACACACACACACACACACACACACACACACACACACACACACACACACACACACACACACACACACACACACACACACACATATGCTATACAGTGAGGGGATTGATCTGGGAGGGCGGTGATAATGATGGCTTGCGATTGTGTGTGTGTGTGTGTGTGCGTGTGTGTGTGCGTGTAAGCGTGTGTGTGTGTAATCTGCGTGCTTTGTCAACTAATGAGGGCTGGGAGAGGCCACCTGTTCAAGGGGTGCCTAGGGGGGGGGAGGGGGGCCCACAGTGATGGAACAGCTGCTGGTGTGGCTGTGTGTGTGTGTGTGTGTGTGTGTGTGTGTATGTGTGTGTGTGTGTGTGTGTGTGTGTGTGTGTGTGTGTGTGTGTGTGTGTGTGTGTGTGTGTGGGGGCGTGTAAGCACTAAGTTATGATTAGGGAAGGAGGGAGTGTGTGCGTTCATATGCACTGAGTTATGATTATATTGCATTTTAGATTTTAGTGGGGGGGGGTGATGGTGATTGTGATTGTCTGATAAGCATGCACATGTGTGCTTATGTTTGTGTGTTTGGTGTGTCTGTGTCTGTGTCTGTGTTTGTGTATTTGGGCCTTTGTTTTTGTATGTCTGTGTTTTGGTGTTTCTGTGTGTTTATATGTCTGTGTTTGTGTTTGTGTTTCTGTGTGTTTGTATGTCTGTGTTTGTGGTTCTGTGTGTTTGTATGTCTGTGTTTGTGTGCTTGTTTCATGCGTGCTTTTCGTCTTCCATATCCAAACGTCACACACCTTCCACAGCGTCCGCGGAGAGACAGAACGTGAGCCCAGATGTAGCTCCGCAGAGACAGCGCTTTGCTCGCCTCCTTCTCCGCCAAGCAGTCCTATGACCGCACAACAAACACACAAACAAACAAACACACAAAACAACAACACAGGTGAGCTTATGCTGATTCACATTACTGCAAACTGCGAGCTGCATGTCTTTGCATTCGCGTACGTCTTTCGAGCGATCCTGAAGCTGGGAGTGGGCGACATGTAGAAATCAAATCTCTACAGCACTACTTAAGAGTATAAAACTGCCAATGTTTCAAATCATCCCCGATTGAAAGAAATGTTTGCAGCACTGCTTAAGCTCCCGTATTCATTTATTAATAAAAAATAACAGCAATGTTTCGACCCTATTGGGTCTTCTTCAGGCAAAAAGTCATCCCAAATCCTCCCCGATCAGACCGGCCACTTCAGAAACACACTTATTAACAACCCCCTCTGAGAGCTGTCGTCCTCCGTCTGTCTCCGGAGGAACCAGGAAACATCCCATAACTCTGCCCTTCAGAGCTTGGTCGCCAGCCCAGGCTCTGTAGGGCTCGCGAGGAGTTCTGCCATAAACTGAGACCGCTGGGTCAGAGATTAGTCATCACCTGGCATCTCAACGGCCGACCGCACTTCCATGGCGGGATAAAGTAACCGGCATCTCATATTTGAAAGTTTTTATTAACCATTTAACATACCTGCATAATAGTCTTTGGTCATACTATAGTAAATATTGTCTGAGAGTTACAACTTCATTCACCTGTTCTTCCACCTAGTTCACCCATTTCTGAAGTATTCATGTCTATACATTTCTGCAACAGACAAATACATTACTTCTGGCCCTAGACAACCCAGCAAGATGATTTATTTTGGATACTTAGTGTTGCCTATTCTTCCTATTCGCCATATGTTGTTTCATTGTTTTTGCCTCTAAGCTGTGACGTCAACGTGACGTCGACTGTTACTTCCTCACTGAAGGAGTGGTCTAATTTAATGTGAATAATGACGTCCAACCGCATTAAACGCCGCGGTGACCGTGCCGTGCTGCTCAGAGGTCGCTGCGTCGGTTCTTCGGTTGGTTCTGTCGGTTCAAAGTTCTGCCCGGAGACACGCGGTCGAGCATTGCAATATCATACCGGCCACAGTAGGCCACAACAACGGGCTCCTTTGTGTGTGTGTCTGTGTGACATTGCTGCACACCAGGCCCGGGGCGAAGTAGACCGACCTGGCCGATCTCCATGACGCAGGAGGCGGGGAAGTAGCCCCGCCGGCCGTCCTGCAGCCGCCCGAACCAGCGGTCCTCCTCGTGCTTGGACATCACCAGGATGACGTCACCCCGGGCCAGCGCCACCTCGTCGGGCCAGTTGGGCTTGTAGTTGTGCGTCGCCACCATCTAGTGGACACGGTGGGAATTACAAGTCTGCGTATGCAGATTTTTTTGCACAAACATTTTGGCTGCTTTATCTTCTAAAATTGCGTGTGGATTTTGTTATTGTCCTACTTATCACACCACTTAGTGTTACTAAAATCATACGTGTGCCGCCTTCATCAGTATTGGACTGAGTGACTGAATCAAGAGGATTACGTTTTTAGAGATTATCTATAGTTGACAATTAAATATGGGTCTAATCTAAATGAACTGTTGCTCCTCAATGTAATTATTGTTATCATTAGAATAAGGAAAAAACATGTATTGCTAAATAGTATTCTACTAGAAATAGTTTAATAAACATTGATGGATTACATAGTAACATAGTAACATAGTAATCCAGCTAATAAATAATTTAAATAATTAAACTATTTCCATTTCCAATTGCTTTTTAATTATCAGTAGAATAGTTTCCTCCCCACTCAAACTACCCCAATGCTTTAATGCATTCATTAACAGCCTTGTTTAATTAGCAGTGGATGCCAAATGCCCCCTAAAAAATATGCAAACTCACCTTTTCTGCCAGTCCTCTGAACTGGTACCTCACTGATACCCAAAGAGAGGGGGTGAGTCAGCAGAAAGAGAATGGATCAAATCACAGGTCAACAAAAACAAACTACACATGCTACTACCACCACCACAACAACAATAACAACGACAGCTGCGACGTCTCAGACACGATGCGTTGCAGCTCATGGAATAATCAACGGCATGCTCAGATCGGAGGACACAGCCCCATCAGGGGGTACGCACTCAGGCAGCGTCCTCCCGCCTCCTCACCTTGGGGTCCGCAGACGGAGGTGAAGACCTCGATGTGGTCGTTGTTGTGGCGGTACACCCGGTGCATGGTTGCAGGAGCCGACATGTTCGCACAGACCCACACAGTCACTATTCACCTCCCGTACTGCTGCTGTTGTCTGTGTTAGTGGGGGTGTGTGTCTCTCTCTCTCTGTTAGTGGGGGTGAGTCTCCCTCTCTCTCTCTCTCTCCGTTAGTGGGGGTGTGTGTCTCCCTCGCTCTCCCTCCAGGTTAGTTGGTGTGTGTCTAACTCTTTCTCCCTCGTGTGTCTCTCTCTTCCTAAGTGTGTGTGTGTCTCTCTCTCACTCAGCTTGTGTGTGTGTGTCTCTCTCTCACTCAGTGTGTGTGTGCCTCTCTCTCACTCAGTGTGTATGTGTCTCTCTCTCTCTCCCTCTCTCCATCAGCCAACCTTCAAGAAATGCAGCAGAGGTCTCCACTGCTGCTGCGCAAGAGCCCCGTCGGACACACACACACACACACACACACACACACACAGAAAGCATATGAATGAAGTTCTGAATACATGACAATTGACGATGCAGCTCCGATAATGTGCCGACACATATGCTTATCGCAGTATCATGTCTGATGTGCAAACATAAACTCGATAAATAATCCACCTGCTAACCGTTTCCCGAAGGATGACCACATGCAGAGGAAGTAACCGGCACAGGAAGTGAACCGTACATGTGAGCATTCACCACAAACACATCAAGATAAACCCATTGACCTTGGTGCTCTTACGCCCTCCTGCTCAGGAGCCCCCCCCTTCTCCCCAGTGTTTTAACAGTTTTTTTTTTGGGGGGGGGGGGGGGTGTCATGCTTGACCAGCCCATCGGGGTGTTTGTATGTGTGTTGTGTTTGTCCATCTGGTGGGAGGTTAGCTCTGCTAGCTTGCTCTGTTGGCTCCTAGCGCTGCAGCTAACACCACGCATGACTGATCCAGGGTGATGGGAGAGCGGGTGCCGGGGGAGCTGGGGTACAGGCAACAGATGGGGACATGTGTCCCACAACTACCCCAATGCTGGTAATGGCGGTCTCTTGAGTCACTGTTGATTGTGATTGCCCTAATTGAGACTCTGCACTTTAACCAGATTGTGAAGTGTCCCATGAACATCTTTTTAGCTGGATCAGCAGCATATTAAAGTATCTTCAATCTAAAGGGATTGTGATGCATTGATACATCATTAAAAATGTAATACCATTAAACTATACCCCCAACTGAAGCGTATTTACACATGAACACACTGCTTTTATAAATTATTGATAATTTTCTTTTATTAAAAATACGGTCTGAATCATGTCAGTGATTTGGTCGGCATGAGTACAGCATGAACACAAATAGACTACCTGCAGAGCTGATATGATGATAGCCTACCGTAATGTGTAGAAACACAAGCTCAACTCCATTTTGCAGTAAGAAAGCAAAACAATAAATGCTCATACCGCACTATGATAACTCAGTTTGACGCCACTGTAAGGAAACGCAAGAAAATAAATGAGATTTTCATTTTAATTACTTATGCATATTTTCACAAACCTCTGGGACGTATAAAATATATTCCACACATGTAGGAAACACAATCCCACGTTGGCTCTTTGTGTTACAGACAGCCGCGTCAACACAAAGCACAGACAATCTGACAACATCATCACAGATGCATGAAAAGTCTTTTTCACATGGCAACCCTTCTGTTCAGTTCTCTGGGAAGTCTGTTCAGCGTTTTCCACCTCTTCCCCCCCCTCTTCCTCCTCCGCCACCCCTACCTCCACCTCTGCCTCCACCAGCACCCCTACCGCCTCCACCTCCAAACCCACCACCTCTTCCTCCGCCTCCACCTCTTCCTCCGCCTCCCATCGCTCTTCCTCTCCCCCCACCACCTCTGCCTCCTCCTCCACCTGGTTTACCTCCACCCGGCTTGCCCCCTCTACTCTTGCCCCCGCGGCCTCCTCTGCCTCCCCTACCCCCGTCAGTCCGTCCCTTCTTGCCCTTCTTGAACCGGGCCGACGCCTCCTCCCGGTCGTCCTCCCTCATCTGTTTGTTGGTGGCCTTGGTCACGTCCATACGGGGCCTCTTGCCGTCGATCACCTTCAGGATGTCCAGCTGCTTCTGCTTCTCGCTGGAGAAGTCTCCGATGAGCGGCTGGAACTTCCTCTTCTTGCCCGTGTTCCTCTGGGGCTTCTCTTTCGGCAGGCGGTCCTGGAACTTCCCGTGGGATGCTGTGGACGCCAAGGCGACGTTGGCGGCCGTGGCGAGGTCCGCCTTGGACTGTGTGCCGGTGGGGCGGAGCTCCACGCCAGGCAGCTTGATCTTCTGCGCCCGGGCGATGTTCCGCAGCCGGTTGAGCTCGTTCTTCGCCACCCGCTCCCTCTTGGCGGTGTTGCGCTTCTGGAACTGGTCCTCCATGGGGTCCGCCGTCACGGGCACCTCAATCAGCCACTCCTTCGTGTCATCCTTGGCCCTCTTGAAGCCGTGGCGTCGCTTCCAGTCCTTGGCCACCTCGTCCCACACCAAGTTGGTCCTCTTCTTCTTCTGGATCCCCTTCAGCTTTGCGAACTCTTCCCATTTGGTTGGAGGTCGTGGCTTGGGAGCGGGTTTCTCTCGGGGCAATCTGGTGGACGGGGTGGGTAGTTTGACTACGATCGCCTCGTCAACCCTCTCGGTGGGTAACTTCCAGATCTCGTTGACCAGGAGCTGCGTGTTGTCCCGGGCCAGGGATAGCAGAAACCCTTCTTTCTTCTGTCCACGGAACTCACGGATGTCTATTTGGTTCTTGTCGTGTGCGAGGAGGTTGCCGATGTCGAACTCGAGTTCCAGTTCCTTCACCACGGTGATACTTTTGAGTTTCTCGGCTTCATCTTGCTCAGCCTTCGCCAACACATCCTCTATGCACGAAGCCATGTTGTTCCAGGGCAGGCACGAAGCGCACACGTGCAAACGGAGAACGCCACCGACTGCAGAACTACTTCCGGGTGACGCGCCGTGTGGAGAGACACTGCCTGAGTTCGCCACACGGGGGTGCTGTGGTACACAAAACTAATAATCTTAGGCTTGGTTCCTCAACAGCCACATAGCAGAAAAAATACAAGATAAAGTAAATAAAAAAATAGTGTGTTAAAAATAAGTACAGATAAGTAGCAGCATATATTACAATAATAAATAATAATAATAAAATGAAATAAATTAAGTTAGAATAATATGAACTAAGACAGTGGTAATACGTCTAAATAAGTAATGAAGTGTAATAAAGTGTAGTGTAAAGTGTCAGTTGTAGTGGTACCAGCGTCACACGATGGTGCTGTGGTTCCATTTTTCGTTGTAGGTGAATTGTAAAAAAAAAAAAAAGCGAACGTAAAGCCATGTAGCATTTTATCCTTTTTTGAATCATAAACTGAGGGAAAACGGGTTGCTTATTTACTTAATCGTATGTACTTACAGGATTCTTGCACTTTTGGAGTTTAATCTTTATTATTGACTGCACGTATTGATTGAATGATTTTATTTGACCATTTTGATATAAAATACGAACAGCACTCGGTGTCATACATTAAAATACATAAATAGTGAGGGATGACACAATAAGGCCCGCAGGCTTATTTCCATGATGGTCCCTGTGTAAAGGCACATATTGTAAGTCGTTTTTTGATTAACAGTAAGCTACATAAACGTTATGTAATAATGTGTAAATTGTATGGAACTGCGATTCTAGTCGTCTACTTTAGAGTGTGTGTGGATGATGGCTGGTCTGAGCGGCCTCCACTGCCCGAGTCACACTGATCCGACTCTGGTTGAACAACAGGTGAGGCTGCACACCTGTTGCACATTGAGTTATCAGCGTGCAACAGGTTGAACCAGCCGTCACACGCACACACGCGCGCGCGCGCGCGCGCGCACACACACACACACACACACACACACACACACACACACACACACACACACACACACACACACACACACACACACACACACACACACACACACACACACACACACACACACACACACACACACACACACACACTCAGGAAGAGATCTCCTGCATTGCAGCATGGAGCAGGTCATGTATTATTGTCGACAAACTCTCTACAATAAACCAGTTCTATCCTCACCACACTGCACCTTGTGAGGAGGAGCCCAGTAGAAGCCACCTGTGGCGCCTGACATTCATCTATTAACAGTCAAATTCATCTTATGGATCGTCAAGGAAGCACTAATGAATGTCTGCCTTTCTGTTCAATAATAATAATAAAAAACATCTCTGTTATTGGGCAAATTACCTTTAAAAGGCATAATTACTGAAATAAATGCAATGACACACCAAACCACTCATAGACAGACGTGTGTGCATGCATGTGTGCGTGTGTGTGTGTGTGTGTGCGTGTGTGTGTGTGTGTGCATGCGTGTGTGTATCCTGCCAAGGTAACATCGCTGTTGGAAAAACAGGAGGCATTAACCTGTCCATTAAGTCCATTAAAAGCTACAACCTGAGAACAAAACAATTCCTATTAATACCGCCATCAGTTCTGCCATGCAGCATACTGATGAATGATTCAGGACTGAGTGATGTGACGTGAATCAATTTGCTTGGCTTGGATGCTAGGCTGCGAATTATTTCCTATTTTAGAAATATCTAGGAATAACCTATAAAAGTAGATGTGGACAAAGTATTGAATATTTTAAAATTTTACTTCAATTTATTTATTATTCGGTGGAGGGGTTTTGGGATGTTATACGGGTCAAGATAATGTAAATAGTAGGGCTTTCGGTTTGATTCCCAATTTCCCCAGTCTGCCTGCAGGCCCCCTTGAGCAAGACGCCTGAATGCAGATGAATCCACTAGTCGCTCTGGATTAGAGGGGCTAACAGGTCTAAAATGACACCCCCGAACCAGTGAAATTCGTTCAGAGATCAGATTGGATTGGTCATTAAAATTGCAAAACAAAAAGTGCGGTTCTGTGCCTGCTGTTGAAAACATGTCTCATGTGGGAAACAACATATAATCTAATAAAAGGAAACGGAAGTAACACAGGACTCACATGAATAGGCTACGGTGTGACGAGGCTCCTAAGCTTCTTTTGTGATATTCTATTTGAAGCATAAAGGCTCCCACCCGGCAAAACGGAGAGCAGCTTCTGTGAAAGATACCCCAAATGTAGTGACATGCTTTAAGAGGTGCACTGTGCCAGTCTTAGAGAGGTTTTCACCGGAGCAGTGCACATAACACACTGTAGACGTCTCACTTTCTTCTCTTCTTTGTCCACAATTTGCATGAATGAGTCCCGGACCGATGTGGTGCTCCTAGGCTGGACCTCGCTGTATTTATTCTCTTTAAGCTTATTTCTCCCTTCAGTGAAGAAGGAACGTCTTTACTTTGCGCCTTTCCTCGGCCCTGACACAGCTGGTTTAGTTCAACGTTTCTTCACCTCACTTCACTCTTTTCTGGTTTCTTCCCCTTGTTTCACTCTCTCCTGGTCTCTTCACCTACCTTCGATCTCTCCTGGTTTCTTTACCTGACTTCCCTCTCTCCTGGGCTGCATCCGAATACTCATACTTATATATATAGTAGGCATTTTGTAGTACGTCACAAATATAGCGCGTCCGAACGCTCAGTAAACATTGTGTAGTAGGCAAAAAGTTTCAGAATAAGTACTGCCGCCACAGTATACAACGGAGTCTGGTAACGGAAATCGGTAAATTATCGCAGGTGACTTTAATTTTGGCCGGCATCTGATGTGCAGTGCACAGAGGGGAAATAAGTAATCTCCACACATCCGGTGGCGTGTTGGTGGTGTTTGGAAGCGGTCGGAGGGGTTCTACACATAGCTGTAGAACGTACTACATTAACGGTCAAGTAGTAGACACTGCACAGAAATAGTATATACTTAGTATTCGGATGCACCCCTGGTTTTTTCACCTGACTTCACCCTCTCCTGGTTTCTTCACCTTGTTTCCGGCTCTTGAATCTGATCCTATGGTCAGCCAATCACCGCACAAGTTACAAAGAACGGCCATGCGTTTCTCACATGATCAGCGTTTATCTTGGGTTTTCTCGGTTCCATTAGGGTATTATTACCCATGAAGATAAACAAACCCGGGACCCTCGGTGATAGGCTGGGACCCGACCCGGACCGTAATAACCCGTACGGGTCGTTGGTCGGGTCATGGATCCCAGGATTTGTGTGGATCCTAATCTGGATACATAAATAGTAATACTACTCATATTTCTATGTGATATATATGTAAAAGCAGAACAAATCAGTTTACTATTACAAAGTACTACTTTATGGGACTCATGAAGTAAGAGACACACTGTATATCCGACATTACACCAGACTGATGGCACCTAGCATCGATGCTAACCAGCTAAATGGCCATCCATTCACAGAGAGTACAGCCCTGAGGCTGAATTGACACATTCAATATCGTGAAACGTTGTCTGGTTCGCATCAGTGAACAGTGTTGGCAGTTATGCGAGATGCTCAAAATATGAGAGCAGAATATAGAAGTGGCAATCGGGAGTGAAAAGCCTGGCGTTCACACCAGCCTGGCCTAAATCTGAAGTGAAAAGGTGTGGAAAGAGTTCGCCTGGTCTGACTTTCGTAATCATGGGCCACACGTCAAGTGGGTCAACTATGACATGCTCTACAAAAAGCCCACTGAAGCCGTCAATCTCTATAGAAACATCATCCATACATTCTGTATGGTCGGTTGGCTGTGTGGGTGCTTTTCCCATTGTGAATTGGTGTACACCACACAAAGCACATAAATCAAAGCTTTGCATTAACTAAAGAGGCTAGGATTCAGTCATACAATCGGCACCCGTCGCAGCATTCTGTGCTCTGACCGGCGTTGACAGATCTCTAGGCTGGGCCTTTGTGCCTGCAAAGAAAAGACAAGACAGGAGATCTAGAGCACAGCCTCTGCTGCCTCTCTGAGAGACGTAGGATTGAGTACACTCAATTTGAGGAAAACAGAAACAGAAAATAAGATGCGAGTTATAGGGTGATGTTTTGTAACATCATGACAGAATTGATCAAGGAGGATAATAGACTTCCAGCCCGGGTTATTCCAGCAGGCTTTCATCCGTGAACACCCTCTGACGCTTCTACTACATAACAATGACAATACTTACTCTGCTATTCTTCTATGTCTGCCTACGCGGCCGCTGAATAAACTCATTCCTAAAAGGACACCTCTTACACGTTCTTTCTAAAGGTTTCTACCTTTTTCCGTTTTAGCACCATATCTTTTCCCCTCATCATCACTTAGTCTCAGGGTTCTCTGAGACTTCATGAGCCCTCTGATGAAGGCATTGTGATGAAGAGCAGGACAAAAACAGGCGGCAGTACTTTCCGATCGCATTAGGAAGCCCGGTTTTCACTGAGGGAGGGGCTATTCTTTAAGGTCATTGTACTTCTGCATATATGGTAGAGACCCATGGTGAAGGTACGCCACAGTCTCTATGTCTCCATCGCAGTCCACAGATGTTACTGAGGTTAAGTACACCTCTCCAAAGACGGAACTCCCCATCAAGGCCATGCACTGGCCCTTTTCGATACTTCCTGCTACACTTTCCGGTTTAACAATGACTAGCTGAGTTGTGGAGGTTCTCATGTATGTTCGCTTGTACGAAACATCCTATTCACGAGATGAAGTTCACCAGATGTCACTGGATAAGTCACTTTTGGGCGCCTCAGAGTCTCTGGTACAGGAGCAGAGACACAAGCACCGACGTAGATACCCGTGGCGTTCCTGGGGCGCCGGAAATATCCTCCAGACTTCAGGCCGGCGGACTCCCCCTGCGATGGGGGCTGGGCACTGGGCTTTCTGACAGTTGGGGTCACAGTATTGATCTAAAGGTGGCATCGAGGCCCGGAGCATCGTTTGGGTGGGTCTGTGCGATGGCTCACCGCCGCACCCCGCTGGCCCTAAACTATAGCTGGCTCCACAGGACCCTACTTAAGCCTGGGAAGGACAAACCAGCACAGAAGCTTTAAGTATCTCTTTTAATAGGTTTTCTTGTTTATTTCTTGAAGTGCACAGTTGTAAAATACATACCCCTTACTGTGTCACGCTAATGAGCTCGTTTTGGGTCAGAATGTTGTTTAATTTGAGTAGCAATGCGTACGGTTGACCAAAAGTAAAGAATCAAAATCGTTCTAGGGTCGGGTGCCCTGAGAGTTTAGTTCCCCCCTCACTTCAGCGATACAATTACCATGTGGAAGATCATATAACAACAAAGAACCAGGTTTAAAATAGAACCCACGCTGACCCCTTTCAGGGTGTTAGCTAGTGTGGGGCAGCCGTCCTGATCCCGCCTGCATGGCCCCATCCACTTATTTATTCAAGTTATGCTCAAATCCATCAGGCCGTGAATCACCACACATGAATCCCTGCGTGCACGGCCGCCCGGAGCTCTGTGGGTCGCGGTCGTGGTGTTTTATTTGTTTCTTGTTGGATGCAAATGTTATCCCATCGTGTCTCCATATATGGGTCTTCCCCCTATTACACTTACTTCCACATTCTGGTGTTCTGCACCAATGACATTGCCCATGATGACATTAGGGTGTTGAATAATGCCATAAAGGCCACTGTTTTGAATAATACTCTGTACTGTTTTGTCATTGAGTAGACACTTCAAAACTAATCAAAGTGATTAACAGTGAATCTAGCTGCATGTCATGAAGTTAAAGGCCCTTAATGACAGCTTTTGTACATGTTCCACGTTAACAGAACACAGCGGCCTCCTGGGTCAGTAAGACCTCGTGCCTCGCTGCCAGACCCCATGAGCACCAACCTACGGACTCCACAAGAGCCAGCGTCTGAGCGCCCCAACCCCCCCCCACCCCCACCCCCATCTTTGTACTCCACGCAGCACACCCAGGGTTCTGCCTGTTTGGCACCGGTCCCCCGGTCTTTCACTGTGTAAACAAGGGAGGGGGGATGTAAATCTTGGTGAAGCCCCCCAGGGGTTCCACATCGGTGCTACGAAGTCTGTTTATAGTGCTGTTGTCTCGTGTGCCCCGCGGCGACGCATGTCTTCACACTGACTGGGGTGTTCACCGTCCTACGTCATAGAAGACGTAGAAAACAGATGGAAGATACACAAGGGCCAAACCTGGTGTTATGTCATCTCGGATGCAGTGATCATACTTTTTATAGTTTTGTAGCAGAACTTCTGCTGGGCGACGGAACACGATGGAACTGCAAGGGGCGGAGCCACACCTGGTTTCCTGTTTGGGAGATGTTCTACAAAAGAACACCCGTTTGCGTGAGTGGACGATCTCACAGGGGTGGCAACTTCCACCTTCTGTCCTGCTGTGGTTTGTCATATGGTTGGGATGGATCCATAGTGTCTCCAGCCCCCCTTGGATAGACAGAGGAAAAGACCACCATTCAAGTTCTTTGAGGACTTCGGGATAAAGAGAGAGGTCTTCTGATTGGCCCCCTGTAAGAGGGTTTGATGGGCCTGATTGATCTTTTGTTCATAAGTCTAGGTGCACATTAGCACATAATTAGGGTGATGTTGAGCCTAATGAATGTGGACAGGCGGGATTCCCTGAGGGAAACATACACTCCATTCAGAGAGAGAGTGAGAGAGAGAGAGAGAGAGAGGAGAGAGAGGAGAGAGGAGAGAGAGAGAGACGAGAGAGAGAGAGAGGGAGAGTGGAGAGAGAGAGAGAGATAGAAGAGAGATGAGAGAGAGAGACGAGAGAGAGAGAGAGAGAGAGAGAGAGAGGAGAAGAGAGAGACGAAGAGAGAGGAGAGAGAGAGAGGAGAGAGAGGAGAGAGAAGGAGGACGAGAAGAGAGAGAGAGAGGATTCACGTGACCCACACGCTGTCAACCAGTTGGTTGAAATCGACCCTACACATGTTTCGGTTCAGGATGAGGTTGAGTGACTTCCATTATCTTAGCGAGGAGCGCGTCGTCGCACGAGAAGCAGAAGCTCAATTAGCCAAAGTGAGGACGTACCCTTCACCGGCTGTGGAGAGGATGAAAAATATACACACAGCACGGCTTTTAGTGTGGAAGTGCCTCTCAGCCCGCTGCTCCCGTATTATCTGACAGCAACCGAGCAGAAGGAACAGGAGGAATGGAATGTAAAAAAAGAGTGAAATTCTTTCGCGTTAAATCTGCATTCAGATGAGTAAGAAATTGGCCTTTTGAAACAGTGGAGAGACTTCATGTGCGTCGCCTGAATCTCCCCGCAGGCGAGAAGGCATCTCAGGCCTACCATCCATCCCCTTATCATTAAAGCACAGCCTCCGTCGTCAACCAGCCAACAAGCTCATCAAACCAGCTCGTCAAACCAGCTCTTCAAACCAGCTCCTCAAACCAGCTCCTCAAAAACAGCTTCTCAAACCAGCACCTTAAACCAGCTCTTCAAACCAGGCCCTCAAACCAGCTCCTCAAAAACAGCTTCTCAAACCAGCACCTTAAACCAGCTCTTCAAACCAGGCCCTCAAACCAGCTCCTCAAAAACAGCTTCTCAAACCAGCACCTTAAACCAGTTCTTCAAACCAGGCCCTCAAACCAGCTCTTCAAACCTCGCCCCTCAAACGGTGGAGATGTGAGAGGATTTCTCCTGCTCAATCTATCAATGCGACCCATCGTTCCGCACTCACCACTGTGAGATCACTCAGTGGGAAAGGCAGAGGGGATTTGAACATGACGCCAACAGGCTCAGGGAGTGATGGGGTGGCTGGCCTCCTCATGCTCTATTGGGTGCAGAGCATTTAAAATAAATCAAATATATCATAATAGAGACTGGCAGCTGTCTGGTGTGGTCGTCATACCTGTCTGTCATCTACCGTCCACTTTGCAAACTATTCTTCCTCCTCTGCTTCATTGTGCAATCATCATCATCATCATCATCATCATCATCATCATCATCATCATCATCATCATCATCATCGCCACCACAACCATCGTCATCATCACCATCACCCCAACCACCACCACCACCACCACCACCACCACCACCACCACCACCACCACCACCACTCCCACCACCACCAACACCACCAACACCACCACCACCACCACCCCCAACACCACCACCACCAACCCACCCACCCGAGCACCACTACGCACCACCACCACCCAGCACACCACCACCACCACCCCCACCACCAACCACACCACCACCACCACCACCACCACCACCACCACCACCACCACAGCCACCACACCACCACATCACCACCCCATCACCACCACCACCACCACCCACACCACCACACCATCACCACCACCACCACCACCACCACCACCACCACCACCACCACCACCACCACCACCACCACCACCACCACCACCCCCACCACCACCACCCACACCACCACCATCACAACCATCCAACCAAGTGAAGTGCACAAACCAAACTTGCAGTAAAGTGACTTTGGCGTGCTCGGGGGGGCCGGCTTACGTCAGCCTCGGCGGCCGTCGGGGGGGGAGCGCTGAGGAACAATGCTAATCAGCCCAGAGCAGGAGTCACCTTGCTGCGGTCCGCCTCTCTGCTGTCTCCCGCCGCTGACAGGTTGTCAACCTGTGGACCGCCTCATCTGACGTCAAACTCCAGATCGAACCGGGGCGGGGAGGGGGTGCGGGGGGGACATCTTTCGGGGTGTGACGGGATTTTCCGCTCCGAGGCGATCGCTTACAGTCATCCGAACGCCATCACTCTGAGGTTGGTCATGTTCCTCATTCAGATTGAGGCTGTTTGTGTTCGTGTTTATCGGCCATCTTACAGTCGCCAGGTGGCATGGGTGGGTTTACAGAATGTACTTGTGTTGAGGCACCCAACACACACACACACACACACACACACACACACACACACACACACACACACACACACACACACACACACACACACACACACACACACACACACACACACACACACACACCCAACATACAGAAAGACACACACACACACACGCACACACACACACACACATACACAAACACATACACACACACACACACACACACACACACACACACACACACCCAACATACAGAAAGACACACACACACACACACACACGCACACACACACACACACACACACACACACACACACACACACACACACACACACACACACACACACACACACACACACACACACACACACACACACACACACACACACACACACACACACACACACACACACACATACACAAACGCACGCACGCACACACACACACACACGCACACCCAACATACAGAAAGACACACACAAACACACACCCAACGCGCACACACAATCAGACACCCCGCAGTGGCCGTATTATTATGTAAACCATGAATGTTGCGCATCATTTATTATGACGTCATTATAGTCTGTCTCTCGGCACCCCCGACTCAGACTGAATTCCCACATCCCTGCCCGCACCCAACCTTTTCCCTCTGCATCCAGAGAGGTGCCTGAACAAGAAATATTCCTGAACATGCAAGCAAACACACACACATACACACACGCACACACACACACACACACACACGCACACACACACGCACACACACGCACACACATCCACTGTGTGCTAAATACCTTTAGTAAGCCACCAAGTGTAACATTAATCTTAATAATACAAGAGAGACTCAAAGGGAGATATTTATAGACTGCATATGCACACACACACACACACACACACACACACACACACACACACACACACACACACACACACACACACACACACACACACACACACACACACAGTGATGAGATTACTTTACTCCTCTGTGCACATGGTTCACCGTGTAAACCAACGGTCCGATCGGCGCGTGGCCCAACCTCTTTATCTGGGAGCCCCTGGCAGCAGAGGGGATGACTCAGACCCAGAGGGCTTCATCTCATGTCTGTGTGTCCGCGTGGAGCTCAGTGTGTGGAGTGCAACTCCTAGGAGTCCCCGGGGGGCCCTGGTCAAAGCCAGCGAGCCGGCGCTGGGCTTCTGTCTGCTGCTACTCACCACGTTTAGAAAGAGACGGCCAGGCCAAGCGCCACTCGACCGTGCACCCCCTGGGCGCCTGCCGCCATGACCCGGCCAGGTGGGGGGGACGGTGGGATGAGGAGGATCAGGAGCTGAGAGCAGACAAGGAGAGAGGAGAGAGGAGACAAGGAGACGAAGAGACGGGGAGAGAGGAGACGAGGAGAGGGGGAGAGAGGAGAGAGGAGACAAGGAGACGAGGAGATGGGGAGAGAGGAGACAAGGAGACGAGGAGACGAAGAGAGAAGAGACAAGGAGACGAGGAGACGGGGAGAGAGGAGACGAGGAGACGAAGAAAGAGGAGACAAGGAGCAAGGAGACGAGGAGAGAGGAGACTAAGTGATGAGGAGAGAGGAGTCGAGGAGAGAGGAGACGAGGAGAGAGGAGATGAGGATACGAGGACAGAGGAGATGAGGAGAAGAAGAGAGAGGAGACAAGGAGACGAGGAGATGAGGAGAGAGGAGACGAGGAGAGAGGAGACGAGGAAACGAGGAGAGAGGAGACAAGGAGAGAGGAGACGAGATGACGAGTAGACAAGGAGAGAAGAGATGAGGAGAGAGGAGACGAGGAGAGAGGAGACAAGGAGACGAGGAGACGAGGAGAGAGGAGACGAGGAGAGAGGCCGTGGAAGAAGAACAATGTTACATTGAAACATGCATCAGTGTGTGTGTCTGTGCACACCCACACCTGTGCAAAGACACACACACACTTACTCAAACACACAGGCATACACACACACACACACACACACACACACACACACACACACACACACACACACACACACACACACACACACACACACACACACACACACACACACACACACACACACACACACACACACACACACACACACACACACACACACGTAAACCAACTAATATATCCGGGTTCCCCCAGTTGTGTAGTACCAGTAATTGGTGTCCAAATTAGCATTAGCTATAGCAGAGTGCTCCCTCATGTAATTAATGTTTACCTAGCCATGGCTAATTGGACTCCTCAAAGCTCCGGGGTCAGGGGTCAGGCGGCTCAGTGAAGCCCATCCTCAGTTGTCCTGCGTGGGCAGCATCGTGGAGGAACGGTCCGGTGGGCTGGAGACCTCCGGAGCCATCGACATGGAAACACCGCAAGCATACACCGCTAACTTTTGTTCTCTCACTCTCTTAGCAGATAACTTTGGTTCTCTCACTCTCTTTAAAAATAAGTTTGGTTCTCTCACTCTGTTTGTAGATAACTTTGGATGTCTCACTCTCTTTATGGCCCAATGGCACTGACTGTGGATCATTACAACGTCAACGCTCCACCTCACCTCAACTCAAACAGAATATGATTGTATGTAATTGTATATAAATGTCCCTTCAAATACTCTAGAAAGTACAGGTGATAATTCTAAAGGTTTATGAAATAATCAAACAGCACTCAGTCACAAGACAATCGCAGTGGAGTTCAATTTAGATGAAGAGTTATAAATGCAAATGAGCTGAGCATTGTGACTGGAATGACGTCTTCTTAATTGTGATGGATATTAAAAGCTCTTTCCCAGCTCAAAGCGTAATAAGAATCGTCTCTGTTTTGATGCAATGGTTGATCATAAGATTTTTTACAATGATAAACACTACATTACAATTATTTTAACCAATGAAAAGTTACACTGGAGATTTGACTTGATGAACTGTGTTTAGGAAAACAATTTGTGATGATTATTTGAGTTGTATCTCATTAACACCCTTTTATCATTCAATATATTGGTTCAGAACATTTGTATTATTGTGCATTAAGCCTAATAGTCAAATAGACATTGTATATTCTGCTAATTATTAACAATGGCTTAATTGAGTTCAGTCAGTGTGTATACATGAAAAGCGCATCTGTTTTCTTCATCTTTCCACAACACCTTCCATCACCCTAGTCCCATCACCCTAGTCCCATCACCCTAGTCCCATCACCCTAGTCCCATCACCCTAGTCCCATCACCCTAGTCCCATCACCCTAGTCCCATCACCCTAGTCCCATCACCCTAGTCCCATCACCCTAGTCCCATCACCCTAGTCCCATCACCCTAGTCCCATCACCCTACTCCCATCACCCTAGTCCCATCACCCTAGTCCCATCACCCTAGTCCTTATCACACACAGAGGATTGACTCAACCAAAAGATGACAAGAAATGTTATATAATTGTATACAATGTTATCTTTGTATAAAATGTTATGACATTATATATCTATATCTATATCTATATATATCTATATCTATATATATATATAGATATATATATATCTATATATATATAGATATATATATCTATATATATCTATATCTATATATATACTATATATATATATATATATATATATATATTATATATATATATATATATATATATATATATATATATATATATCTATATCTATATTATATATATAACAATGACTGCAATGCAATAACAGTCACTGCAAGTCACTTTGAATGAAAACATCTGATAAATGACTATAAATACACAGCAGATATCTTCCAAACTCTCTCTCTCTCTCTCTCTCTCTCTCTCTCTCTCTCTCTCTCTCTCTCTCTCTCTCTCTCTCTCTCTCTCTCTCTCTCTCTCTCTCTCTCTCTCTCTCTCTCTCCTCCCTCTCTCTCTCTCCTCTCTCTCTCTCTCTCTCTCTCTCTCTCTCTCTCTCTCTCTCTCTCTCTCTCTCTCTCTCTCTCTCTCTCTCTCTCTCTCTCTCTTCTCTCTCTCTCTCTCTCTCTCTCTCTCTCTCTCTCTCTCTCTCTCTCTCTCTCTATGTGTGTATATATATGGAGCAGAGCAGTGTGTGGTGGTGCGCTCTGGGTTGATGTGTGACGACAGTGTCTGATGCTCCCTGGCTGATTGCATTACTTTTATACGGCCGGTTCACTAGATTTATCCCAGGTCTCCAGGCCCATTCATAAATCCTGACCATTCACTTAAATTAAACCGCAAACACACATACACCCCCCACACACACACACACACAAACACACACACACACTCACATACAGGCTTGCATCTAAATACATACACACACAAACACACACACACACGCATGTGCATCTAAACACACACACACACACACGCGCACACACACGCACGCACACACACACACACACACACACACACACACGCAGACACACATAATATGGCCTCTTGGGACACCTCGTTTCATCCCCCGGGCCAGTGGGGTTGAGATGAGAGATGTTTCAGGGGAGGCGTGTGAAGGCAGGATATGTGCGATGCAGAATCCAATATCTCCATTTTCTTTCTTAAACATTTTCCGTTTCCGTCTTTTTTCCATGTTCCATGTTCCATGTCGATTACCTAAGACCTAAAAATGTCCTTCACCTATCTTTTTACCTAACGTATGTTTTTATATGCTCTCTGAGAACGACATTCAAAAGTATGAAATCTCCTCAAAAGAAAACTGTTAGTTGTTGGTGCTTTGCACTTGGTTCTGTGAACATCCTGACTGAACCGACAGCGATATATATTGTCGTTTCTCCTCCTTCTGTCAAATGTACTCTTTGTAAGATAAATGCCCTAAACGTAAATGTAAGGTTAAGTCGTAATGGGAAATACTATAAACAATAAGCACTTGAACATAGAAACCAGTGTTTCTTCCACCTCACAGATGTGCATTTCCTAACATCCAGAAGTTGCCGCTCAGTGTCTCTAATTACTCGCTGACGGACGCCCACTCAAGCCTCAGACATCGACGTGCCTCACTGGGCTCCATCTTGTGTATGTGGCGGAGGAAATGCTCTCCATTATATAAGCTATTATGGGATGGAAAACCCTATCTTAAGTGGTGTGTGCTATTGCACATCACATGCCCTCAGGGGAGCGTGACCTTTAAACTATGACCTTGGAGACGAGAAGAGAGGATCGTTCCTGGAGACCTGGTTCTTGAAGACTAATTGAAAGCGGTTTGCGGAGAGCGTGTTAGCGATGTCACTCAGGTAATTAGCAAAAGCCGAATGCCCAAGAGGAAGGTCGGACCATGTGGGCTCACTCAGCGAGACTGGCTCTTTGTTAGCATATGTTGCATTACAAACATTACCGTACCGTTGAATACTGCGGACATGAGCTCACAAGGTTCAAAAGGTCAACAGGATTTAGAGTGAAATCTATACCGTAGAAACCAGTTACAAACATACACCTGCTTTAAAACAAGACCACTGGGATTTCAATCTTCTTTGATGGTCATGTTTGTATTCTTAAAAGTTTGGTTGTAGAAGATGACTTTTTTGGGCTGGACCACTTCCCTCCGCCTGGCTTAATATAAAAACACATCAACCCCTCTGAATCAAAGCTGTAGAGCACAGCGAGGAGCGACGCTATGGCTGACGCGCTGAGGTTCTGCTTGTTATCTTCACCGCAGACCGAGCGAGATTGGAATGATGGAAGAAACAAAGTTGAGCACGCGTTGCCGAGATTTGGTCGCTCGTTACTTCTAAAGACTTACGGGAACGGAATAACGTTTGTCTAAGACTTTTGCCTGTTGTCGTCTGAATCACATGAGGAGCAATAAAAACTGTGGGCAATTCTCAAGAGTGTAAAACGGTTTCCCCTTCATTAAGTTGAAGCGTTTCACATCAACGCACTTTGGTGGCCTATATCGCAGAATTCAGCTTTAGATAGTTTTGCGAAATTTAAAAACATTGTTCTTGGATTGCCTTCAGATGACTGCTCCGCTCAAAGTGTTATCAAAATGCAGTGAAATTGGCTGACGTTTTGGTGAACAGATTGTGTCCCAGATTCTTCCCAACGTGGCAATCTTTTCACCTTGCTGCTTGCCGCAGAGCGAAGATGAACATCAACAGCTTGAAGGAAGTATTAAACACATTATGGTTTGGTAAAGTATGTAAAACACTATCAAAAGAATGTCTTTAAGTAAATAAATTAACTAATACTTCTTTCATCACATAGAAAGAGGGACGGATTGAATCAATAATAATTATTATTATTTAATGTTTCACATTTTCAAAGCTAGGCTTTTATTTGCATGTCATATACATGTCAAATCTATTTTGGAACACAAGCTGACAACGTACTGTATCAGATTTGCATTCTCATCCGAGTTTTGCTCGATTATTGTACAATATCTGCTCTTTCAGCGTCATCGATTAAAATATTTTTCTCTGTACAGTCGTGTGTTTTTCGGGCTACGGCAGCGTTCCTTGTTTTAAACCAGTGGGTTTCGCAGGCTGTCAAACCGTGACAATAACACCACTACAAATCCACCGGCAACAATATATGAATAGAAACCCATTTATAGATCCCTCTCCATTGATGCTTTCCCATCATCTGGTTAACTAATCCCGGGGGGTGGGGGGGGGGGGTCTTTATATCCGTGCATCAACAGAAAGACAGGGAGAAGGAGGGGCTTGAATGCTTCAAATATTCTCCAAATGCTTCCTAATGTCAGACCAGTGCTGTGACCTTTTCTAATCTACAGTGGAGAAACTGCAGCTTTCAGCTCGGAGAAGACGACAAAGAAAGATGTCAATGTTTCAGTGTTTTAAGTCCCTCGTGGGTTAAGATGGACAGACCTTAAGTCTGACAGGTCCTTAAGGGGATAGAAACGTCTCAGAAAGATGTACTCAAACAAATCCCATACTGGCTGAAACCTGTTTATAGGCAAAGCTGTAAGGGGGAAGTATTGCACATAAAGCATGCAGGGGTGGCATTAAACAACAGATTGTCCCACTTATCGTTTCAAGACTAGCATTTGTGAATGAAGGTTGGTGATTCATTTATTTAAAGCATAATGTATGCATTTGCCAAATCATGGATTTATATTGTCCATTTAACTTCTCCTTATTTATCCAACACTTATCCAAAGTGACTCATGACTCGATCACTCAGGTCAAAGGTCATGAAGAAGCAGGTGTTTTACTCCAGGACGCCTAGTTGGTACAGGTTAGTCGATTAGGTTAGCGCAGTTCTTAGCCTTACTAATTATGTTTTGTTTCGCATTCAGAGCTGAAGGGCTGATGGTGGTCCGACGTTCACTTAAATCCAGGGGGTTACGGACCCCCGTACGTCTTTGCAGACCCTCCTTGCGTCCACCGCCATGGGCCTGACGTGCGCCTCCCAAAAAATTGTAACCTTCCTTCGAGGCGACGCAGCAGCGACGGGCTGTGATTGGTCCGCTCACTAAAGACCGACGCAGAACCGTAAAGGTTCACGCCTGCGTCGCAGCGTCTGCGTGGTCGTTGCGTTGCGTGACGTGGGACCGTAATCAGCCCTTACCAGAACGAGCTTAACTATAAACAGCCTCAACGCGAGTTCACACACGGGCTAGCACTCAGGGGGGCGGGGGTCCCTCCGCACCGGTCAGAGAGGAACAGTGTGCCAGTTTGTCATCATCTTCACAGGGACAGGCTGGGGTCCCCAGAGACCCTGTGTGTGTGTGTGTGTGTGTGTGTGTGTGTGTGTGTGTGTGTGTGTGTTGTGTGTGTGTGTGTGTGTGTGTGTGTGTGTGTGTGTGTGTGTGTCTTTGTGTGTGTGTGTGTGCATGTCAATGTGCTTATGTATATGCGTGCGTCCATTCTTGCCAGTCTGTGTGTGTATGTGCACGCGTGCAATTGTGTGTGTGTGTGTGTGTGTGTGTGTGTGTGTGTGTGTGTGTGTGTGTGTGTGTGTGTGTGTGTGTGTGTGTGTGTGTGTGTAGACAGCAGCCATCTCTTTGATCATCAGAATACTGGCTGATCCCAAACAGGACAAGACTGCTCTATCTCCCCCTTCAGAGGAGGGGGGAGGGGAGGGGGAGGAAGGAGGAGTAGGAGGAGGGGAGGGGAGGGAGGAGGAGGAAGGAGGAGGAGGGAGAGGGGGGAGGAGGGGAGGAGGTGAGGGAGAGGATGGGGGAGGGTGGAGGAGAGGGGGAGGGAGGGGGAAGGGAGAGGAGAGGAGGAGTAGGAGACGGAGGGAGAGGAGGGGAGGGAGGAGGGGGGGGAGGAGGAGGAGGAGGGGGGGAGGGGGAGGAGGGGGAGGAGGAGGGAGGAGGGGGAGGAGGGAGGAGGAGGGGGAGGAGGAGGAGGAGGGAGAAGGAGGGAGGGGGGGGGAGGGAGGGGAGGAGGAGAGGAGGAGGAGGAGGAGGAGGAGGGGGGAGGGAGGAGGGGAGGAGGGGAGGCCGAGGCCGCAGGGCTGGGGTCTGAGAGGAGGAGAACCCACCCAGGGTCCAGGCGTATCTCCCGGGGAACACCGGCTCATTGTCCCCAGTCGTGTTGGTGGGCGTCTGTCTCTCTCTCCGCCGCGCCACCGAGAGTCCAATGATCAATCGCAAAAAAAAATCAGGTTGCCGCGGCAACCGTCGTTATCGCAATTAATGGCCGGGCTGTTTTTGTTGGTTGCCTCTGACGTTCACGCCGTTGCGCGCCACCGCTGGGGTGACCCCGCGGTGGAGATAGACACGGCGCCCGTGCCAAAGGTTGCGACTTTACCCAGCATGCATCGGTAGACTAAATATAAATAAACTCAATTGTATTATTTCTTTATTAACTAAATAATTTATATTTATTATATTTATTATATATTTTTTATAAGATTTTTTGCATGTCAATCATGGCCCCCATGCACTCCACCCCTGGAAGGAGGGACCCCCCACACCTCATTTCTTACTTGATTTAGAGTTTATTCCTGCCCCTTGGGGGGCTAGGGTCAGGGGGTGTCATAAATATACAATCTGGGAAACCCTTTGAGAATGGAACTGTGCTTACGGTCCATACAAGTACGATTTACTGACTTGAATAGATGGGAAATGAAAGGAAACGAATTGAACTGAATTTAATTTAATTAAATTGACTTGGTAACGATGCCTCCCTGGGGGGGGTGTTCCAGGTACCTTGAGTGGGGAGGAGACCCCGGGGAAGACCCAGCCCTAGGGGGAGAGACTACGCCTCCACACTGACCTGGGAACGCCTCGAGACCCGGGAACGCCTCGAGAACCCCCCCCCCCCCCCCCGTCAGAGCTGGTCAATGGGGCCCGGGAAAGGGAAGTCTGGGGGGGCCCCTGCCAGAGCTCCTGCCCCCGCCGCCCGACCCCGGGTAAGCAGATTGAAGATGAGATGAGATGACAGTAATTGAATTGAATTGAATTGAAGAGAAATTAATGGAAATTAATTTAACTGAATTTAAATCAATTTTATTGAGGAGGACTCCCTGCCCCAGCACCCCCCCGTGAAGAGAAGCTTCCCCGCCTCACCCAGCTCTTTCCTGGGATGACTTGAATGGTGGAGGACTGGGGGGCACTGGGGGGCACTGGGGGGCACTGGGGGGGGGACTGGGGGGGGGGCGGGAGTCGGGGGGGGGGGGGGGGGTGATGGGAAGAGGAGCCGACACCAGTAGTCCAGGAGCGATGGTGTCCACGGCGGCGGGCTTCTATTCGTGTCGGGCAGCGTGTGTTCCCGGGTGGTCCCGTGATGGGGGCTGACAGCTCCCCCCGGAGGAGCGGAAAACACCGGGAATTAAACACGTCTGAACCAGGCGGAAAACTGGGTTTATGAAGGATGGATAAAAATGACAACTTCTGTACCGTGTGTAACGCTGGAACGATACGTAGAGCAGTAGATATTAACAAAGACGTGTATCTAAATACACAGATGTACTATATCTATTATATCTGCCTATATTATATCTAGATAAACACATAGAGTTAATATATATAGATAAACACACAGATCTATTATATCTATTATCTGCCTATAATATATCTTATCTAGATAAACACATTTAATCTAGATAAAAACATAGGGCTATTATATATATATATATATATATATATAATATATATATATATATATATATATATATATATATATATATATATATACGTATATATATACTTAGAGCTATTATATCTAGAAATGTATACAGAACTATTATATTTAGATGTAGACATCGAGCTGTTATATCTAGATAAACACATAGGGCTATTATATGTAAATATAGCGATTATATCTAAAAGTACACATAATTTTTTTGGTCTAGATGTGAGCATAGAGCTAGTATATCTGACCACATAGAGCTGTTGTATCTAGATATACGTAGAGCTATTATATCTAGATATACAAATAGAGCTATAGATCTAGATAATTGACAATAATGAATTGAATAGTGGGGAATAGCCTATAATAGGGCTATACCCCACTATTCACAAAGTCTGAGGTGAATTATTGTTGTAGTACACATGAACACTCCAAAAATAAACAAGATAACAGTTTTTGCCGGGATGTATTTGTTGTTATTAGCGGTCTATTCGTTTTTATTAGCGTGACGAGACGACCGTCACGCAGTATCCCGGGTTTGAGATCTCAATCGCGTTAGCAAACCAATCCAATGGCCATCTTAGGAGGTTCACGTGTAGCATATACTAAACATGGATATAAACCTGTCATCTCCACCATGGGTTTCCCTGGGTGGACTCTGTGTAATGAAAGCAGGCTGGGAGGACATTCAGGGAGGATTTCACTCCTCTGAGTCCGGAAACCTCATTCTCCTCGCTGGCCCAGACGCTGTGACCCTCTGAGTGGGAACCCCTGCTTTACCTTTGAAGGATTATTCCTCCATTAAAGGATTCCTTTTGGATCGTTTATCATAGCAGAGGCAGAGGAGTCAGAAATGCAATTTAAATTGTACCTTTGGCTCAAATTTCCAACTAATTTTGCACTGTGCTTATTATTAATGTGTTCCTGTCTTTTGGACATATCAATCTGTGTGTGTGTGTTTGTGTGATGGTGTATGTTGGTGTAGGTGTGTGTGTTTAAGAATGAGAAAGGTGAGCGATACAGAGAGAGTCATAAAGACAGACAGACAGACAGAACAGACAGAGAGAGCGAAGGAGAGAGAGAGAGAGAGAGAGAGAGAGAGAGAGAGAGAGAGAGAGAGAGAGAGAGAGAGAGAGAGAGAGAGAGAGAGAGAGAGAGAGAGAGAGAGAGAGAGAGACGGGTGGGTTGGCGGAGACAGACTCCCTTGAAAGAAGGGGCGTGGCTCGAGTGGGTGAGGCAGGGTGAGGCTGGGTGAGGCTGGGTGAGGGAGGCTGGGTGGGGGAGGCTGGGTGAGGCTGGGTTTGTGGGTGAGACTGGGTTTGTGGGTGAGGTTGGGTTTGTGGGTGAGGGGGGTTTGTGGGGTGGGGGTGGGTTTGTGGGTGAGGGTGGGGTTTTGGGGGTGAGGGTGGGTTTGTGGTGAGAGACTGGGTTTTTGTGGGTGAAGGGTGGGTTTGTGGGGGAGCTGGGTTTGTGGGTGAGACCGGGTTGTGGGTGAGGGTGGTTGTGTGGGTGGGGGAGGGGGGTGTGGGTGGGGGTGGAGGCCCTGTCGTGAATGAGGTGTGCTCAGAGACCTGCAGTGGGACGGCCGTTTTAGTGCACTGTGGCAGTACTCAGCCCTGATGTCGTCAGGACACAAAGCCTTTCATAGGTAACGAGTGTCGGGCAGGCACACACAACACACGAAGTGTCCACGGTAGACGACACAGTGGTGACTAATGCACACACAAAACACAACACACACAAACACACACACATTACACAACACACACACCCACACCAACACACACACTACACACCACATCGGCAG
>OLKM01001015.1:25000-45107 GCA_900291075.1 Melanogrammus aeglefinus | reverse complement strand
GCATCGGTTAGACTTATATATAAATAAAACGGTCAATCTGTATATCTTGCTTAATAACTAAATAATATTATATTTATATATATATTATTCATAATAGTTCATTTTTTATAAGAAACTTTATTTGCGATGTCAAATCCTATAGAGCCCCACCTGCACTCCACCCCCTGGAAAAGGAAGGGACCCCACCACACCTCATATTCTAACTGATTTAGAGTTTATTCCTGCCCCCCTTGGGGGCGCTAGGTGTCAGGGACCGGTCTGTCAATAAATATAAACTCTGCGGATAACCAACTTTAGAAGAATGGAAAACTGTGCTTAGCGGGTCCATACAAGTAACGATTTACTAGACTTGAATAGAATGGGGAAATGAAAGGAACAAATTGAAACTGAATTTAATTAATTAAATTTGACTTGGGATAACGATACCTGCCTCCCTCCGGGGGGGTTTGTTCCCAGGGTACCTTGGAGTGGGAGGAGACCACCGGGCGAAGACCACAGGCCCTCAGGGCGGACCGAGACTACGACCCTCCACACTGACCTGGGAACGCCTCGAGACCCCCACCCCCCCCACCCAGTCAGAGCTGGTCATATTGGGCCCGGGAAAGGGGAAGATCTGCGGGGAAGGCCCATCCCTAGGGCCAGCAGGCTCCTGCCCCCGGCCGCCCGACCCCCGCGGTAGAGCAGAATATGAGATGAGAATGAGCAAATGCACAAGTAATTAAATTGAAGTGTAATTGAGTAAAGAGAAATTTAATGAAATATAACTTTAATAGCTCGAATTTATAATCCACATTTTATTGAGGCAGGACTCCCTGCCCCAGCACCCCCGCCCGTGCAGAGCAAAAGCTTACCCCGCTCACTCAGCTTCTTGTCTGGGATTGATCTTGAATGGTGGTTAGGACTGTGGGGCGGGCACTGGCGGCGCACTGGGGGCACTGGGGGGACTGGCGGTGGGAGGCGGGGAGTCGGGGGGGGGGCGGGCTGATGCCGGAAGAGGACGCCGACACCAGTGAGTCCAGAGCGATGGTGTGTCCCACTGGGGCGGCGGGGCTTCTATTCTGGGTCGGGCAGCGTGTGTTCCCGGCGTGGTCCCGCTGATGGGAGCTGACAGCTCCCCCCGGAGGCAGCGGAAATATCACCACCGGCGAATTTAAACAACGTCTGAACCAGGCGGAAAAACTGGGTTTTATGAAGGATGAGAATAAACAATGACAAACTTCTGTTACACGTTGTCAACTGTAAACGCATGGAACGATACGTGTAGAGCCCAGATAGATTATATAACCAAAGCACGATGGTTACTACTAAATACCTACAGAATGTACTATATTATCCATATCGTATATCTAGCCCGTATAATATCAATACTCACTAGATAACTAACCACAGTAGAGTTAATTTCATATATTAGATTAAACACACCACGAATCTACTTATAATCTAATTATACTGCCCTAATAACTCTATTACTCGTCTTATCTATATAACACACCAATATTAATCTAGATAAAAACCAACATGAGGCTCATATATATGACTTAATATACTAGTATATCTACTCTCATAATAAACTTAATATATCTATAGTATAATATACTATATATAGTAATCCATGTACAATACTATATAATAATGAGTAGCTATAATAATACTTACGAGCCTATTATATACTAAGAATAGTGTCATGACAGAACTATTTATACTTATGGATGTAGAGCGAAATCGAAGCTGTACATATCTAGATCAACAACACATAGCGGCTCGATACATTATATAAGTAAATATTATAGCAGCATTATCATCTAAAGTACACAATCATATTTTTTTGGCTCTACGATAAGTAGCAGCACTAGAGCTAGAATATTCTGCACCACAGTAGAGCTGTTGTCATCTATGCATATACGTAGACAGACTAATTATTATCTAGAGTATACAAATAAGAGCCTATTAGATCTAGATCAATTGCACAATAATGAAGATTGCAATAGTGGGAATAGCCAATATAAAATAGCGGCCATCATACCTCCACTATTTCACAAAAGTCTGCAGGTTTGAAATTATTGTTGTAGTACACATGAAACCACTCCGAAAATAACACAAGATAACAGCTTTTTGCGGAGAATGTATTTGGTGCTTATTAGCGGGTCTATATCGTTTTTATTAGGCGTGACGCAGACGAACCGTCACGCAGTATCCCGGGTTTGAGATCTCAATCGCGTTAGCAAACCAATCCAATGGCCATCTTAGGAGGTTCACGTGTAGCATATACTAAACATGGATATAAACCTGTCATCTCCACCATGGGTTTCCCTGGGTGGACTCTGTGTAATGAAAGCAGGCTGGGAGGACATTCAGGGAGGATTTCACTCCTCTGAGTCCGGAAACCTCATTCTCCTCGCTGGCCCAGACGCTGTGACCCTCTGAGTGGGAACCCCTGCTTTACCTTTGAAGGATTATTCCTCCATTAAAGGATTCCTTTTGGATCGTTTATCATAGCAGAGGCAGAGGAGTCAGAAATGCAATTTAAATTGTACCTTTGGCTCAAATTTCCTCACGAATCAAATTTTAGCAACTGTGGACTTATGATTAATGTTGTTCCTCGATCTTTAGGACAATAATCAAATCTTGTGTGTGTTTGATGTTGATGCGTGTAATGTTGCCGTGCAATAGCGAATGTGCTTGTGTTTTAAGAATGAGAAGCAGTGAAGCCGAATACACGACCGAGAGTCATAAAAGACAGCACAGACAGATCTAGACACGACAGACTGAGAGCCAGAAGCCGCAGTAGATGAGACGTAGAGACTGAGAGAGACGAAGAGAGAGACGATCGAGCACGCAGATGAAGAGAGAGAACCGATGAAGAGAAGATGAGAGACGCAGAGAGAGCATAGAAGGAGAGACGAGAGAGGAGTACGCGAGTGCGCGTTCGCGGAGACCACGACTCCCTGAAAGAAGGGACGTGGCTCGAGGGTGAGTTGAGCTGGCAGCAGGTGAGGCACTGTGATGAGCTGGGTGAAGGGAGCTGGGTTGGGGAGGCTGGGTTGAGGCCTGGGTTTGTGAGCGTGAGACTGGGGTTTGTGGGTGAGGTTGGGTTTCGTGGGTGAGGGGGGTTTGTGGTGGGGGTGGGTTTGTGGGTGAGGGTGGGTTTGTGGCGTGAGGGTGGGTTTTGGGGTGAGACTGGGGTTGTGGGGGAGGGTGGGTTTGTGGGGGAGGCTGGGTTTGTGGGTGAGACTGGGTTTTGTGGGTGAGGGTGGGTTTGTGGGTGGGGGGAGGGGGTTGTGGGGTGGGGGTGAGGCCCCTGTCGTGAATGAGGTGGTGCTCAGAGACCTGCAGTGGGACGGCCGTCACTCAGCCCTGATGCGTCAGGACAGCCTTTCATTAGGACGAGTGTGTCGGGGGCGGGCACACACACAACACACAACCACACACACACACACACACACACCACACACACACACACACACACACACACACACACACACACACACACACACACACACACACACACACACACACAGGCAGAGGGGAGACAGACAGACAGACAGACAGACAGACAGACAGACAGACAGACAGACAGACAGACAGACAGACAGACAGACAGACAGACAGACAGACAGGCTGACAGACAGCAGACAGACAGACAGACAGAGGGACAGACAGAGCAGAGACAGACAGATAGTCAGAAGAAAGACAGAATTGTAAACAGACAGGCAGACAGACAGATAGAATGGTAAACAGACAGACAGACAGACAGGTAGACAGACAGACCGGAAAACAGACGCACCCTCACAGCTCCACCTCTGACTCATAGTAGCACCTATAGGACTTTTTTCCCCAGAGGTGTTCATTCACGTTCCACCCATCGGCACCGGCGCAGACCGATCGGCGCACGGAGCGTGACTCTGGTCCGGGTATATAAAGCCCTGAGCTGTCTTGTCCGGGTATATAAGGCTCCTGAGCTCTTTGGTCCGGGTATATAAAGCTCCTGATCTGGAGGAAC
This sequence comes from Melanogrammus aeglefinus, assembly GCA_900291075.1. Lineage (NCBI taxonomy): Eukaryota > Metazoa > Chordata > Actinopteri > Gadiformes > Gadidae > Melanogrammus > Melanogrammus aeglefinus. The sequence goes on along the minus strand of OLKM01001015.1, from coordinate 41,107 downwards.
TCAAGCTCGACTCGGTTCTCTAAAGGACAGCACCGCATACTGCCTGGCACGGAGGCGACTGGGCTGGAGCTCACACCACCATTTAAGGTATACGTCCGTTTCACATCTTAACTCATTCTTTTAAGTTTTAAACCTTTGTGTTCATCTATTTTAAGGGATAATGAGGGATGTTTGAGGGTTTGGGTTGATAGTCACACAGATTCAACGATACGGACCTTAAATAAGCGAACTTAATTTATTATTACGATTTATAAAACTTGAGATGGATTTTCCTAATTAGGTGCGTTTTTCCTAACTTTACTTTTCTTCTTTCGTAAGAGAAAACAAGCACCAGATCACACCATAGACGCTACTCACAATTGTATCATATTGTTATTATCAACCAATGCCCCGATGAGGACCGCGTAAAACGGCACAATCCGCGCATTTAGCGGGCACGAGTCTTTCATTAGCAGCAACTGCAAGTGAACCTTTACCTCTTCCTCGCAGATTCCTGTCGCTCTTCTGACATGACGCTCAATGCCCTTGGCGCCACCGTGATTCTGCTCGTTGCCTTCTTCCCGCGCTATGAATGTAGGGCTCTCGAGCGCGCAGGCGTGCCCGCGTCGCCGAACCCCGAGTCCACGCACCCGCAGCCCCTGCGCGTCCTCACGCGCCTCGGGGAGGAGTACTCCGTCCATCTGGCCGACCCGAGCTATGTGTCCCTCGGGTCCCCGTGGATGATGCTGCCCGGCCGAGCCGACCCCTTGTATACCCGGGCACTGCGCCTCCAGCTGTCGCGTCTCTTGGAGCGGAGGTTTGGGAACATCAGGGCGCTGACGGCCGGCCTGGAGACCCGGCCGGACGAGGAGATGGATCGGGCGAGGCGGTCCGAGGACCCGCCGATCTCCCTGGACCTGACTTTCCACCTGCTGCGGGAAATGATGGAGATGTCCCGGGCGGAACAGCTGGCTGTGCAGGCGCAGAACAACAGACGCATGATGGAACTCTTCGGGAAGTGAAGGCTGGATGCCCGCCTCCGATTATATTTTATTATTTTTTCGTGTCACCGTTCTCTAATCTGAAGAATTGATTTGAAAGCTTTTACCCTGAAATTGAGGAGATAGCGAGGAGCTGGAGATGGAGACGCAGGTTTTAGGTTCGAAACCCCCTCGGTCGTGTTGTTGGTGTACCGGAGCGTACGAAGATTATTCTCTTTTAAGTGAAATGTGACCTGCTCAATATACTACATATCGCATTTGATTAAACCAATATTTCAATGTATTTGTTATTTAAGTTTGTAAATAAAAAGACAAGCATCCAGTTGTTGACAGAAAGTCATATCTATATTTTTTAATAAAACATGAAAAGCAGCGTTTCCCTATCTCTGTGGATATCATTAAATACTTCAGCTCATCAATTTCGGGGAAAGGTAAATCAGTAATCCATCTACCAGCATGTCAAAATAAACTGAAAACAAATCAATTCATCACATGTGTTTGTCTTCTTCCCGCATAAGATTTAGTTTATTTTGACTTATTGATGGACTATTGATGGAGAAATGTCCTTCCATCAAATGTGATATCCTTCATTCTTTGATCTTTATTCTATATTCTTCAATCTACAAACACAATAGGACACTGCTGGGTGTTAATAAGACGTATGCATCATGTATCATGACGTGATGTATGATGTTGTGAAAGTAGATGAACTAAAAGCAGCAACACCACAACCAAGAGGACGTAACAGATGAGATACAGTCCACATGCGACTGGGCGATGGCCATTCAACCACCCTCGTTTTAAACTTAATCCCTCCTGATCCCCAACCGCCATATTATCACTGCACCCCCCCCCCCCCCCACCCCGCAGAACCAGAACAGAACCGGACATTGATGGAGAGAGAAAGGTGGGGGGGGGGTAACGCCATGCTGGGTGGATCCCTGACCCAGTGTCCTCGTGTGTGTACACACTGGGACGACAAACACACACACACACACACACACACACACACACACACACACACACACACACACACACACACACACACACACACACACACACACACACACCACCATGCGTGTACACACACGACGACAAACACACACACACCACGCCGTGACTCACTCCTCAACCACCTCCCAGCCCCTCTTTAGGTTGAAGGGATTCACCGACAGATTTCTGCTAAAAAAATATAATAGTTGAGGATACCAATAGAGGAGGAGGAGGAAGAGGAGGAGGAGGAGGGATGGACCACCGCAGTAGGAGATGTCATCTCCCTCCAGTTAAGATGACTGACAGCATTAGCCGATAGCTTTACATTGAAGTCTGGTGGTCAGGCTGTTGGGGGGTAAAGCTTTCATACTAAGTTAAATCAAAATATGTTAGGAACAGAATACTGCTTTGGCCAGTGTCTTTACACACACACACAGAGAGAGAGAGAGAGAGAGAGAGAGAGAGAGAGAGAGAGAGAGAGAGAGAGAGAGAGAGAGAGAGAGAGAGAGAGAGAGAGAGAGAGCGCGAGCACGAGAGAGAGAGAGAGAGAGAGAGAGAGAGAGAGAGAGAGAGAGAGAGAGAGAGAGAGAGAGAGAGAGAGAGAGAGAGAGAGAGAGAGAGAGAGAGAGAGAGAGAGAGAGAGAGAGAGAGAGAGAGAGAGAGAGACTCAATGAAACACAGTTCCATTCCCTACGTCATACACCGATTAAACATGAGCTAAAAAGCGAATGGGAACACAGCAAGCAAACCTTTAAATAACAGACATTACCCAGAACACACGGCTTTAGTGAGTAACAAAGTTTATTCTTTGTTTACGTTGGAGTGCCCAATGACAATTAAAAAGGATCGAGAACAGCCAGAAGGGTTCTCCGAGGGGAAAACGTTCCCACTTCATAACAATGTGGAGACTAAGGTGTCTAGCAGGCTCTGTGCACGGAGCCGTGAGCGGAGGTAAATGTCACCAGGGGTGCACGGAGAACGTGGGCCAATTAGGCGGCCATCTTGTGCTAATAAAAAGGACATCAGTTAATGTGTACAAAAAAGTGAGCGCACCCTAAAAGACTGCACCGTCGTTGAAGAAGTTCAGCCAGGCACATCGGCGTCACGTTTTGACCTGGCATTTTCTCCTTTACAGATAACAAAAACGTAACAAATCCTGTGTGAAGGCACCCTCGCCTTCACACACCGGGGGGGGGGGGGGGGGGGGGGGGGGCTGGCGGGGGGGGGGGGGGGTGTCCTGAAGACGTGCTCCTTCTGGGACAAGGGGGACACAGTCCCTCATTTTAGTCAAGTTAAACAGTAAAACTTATTTCATTAAACCTACATCTCCCACCCCCCGACCCCACACCCTGGTACACACACACACACTTCTCGTAACCGTGGATACCGCCTGAGTCAAACGAGCCGACCGCTACGTTGAGGTGGCGGCGGTCTTGGGTGCGCTAGGGAGGGAGCCAGTCTGTGCGGAGGGGAGCGGCTGGGATGGCGTAGCCGTGGCAACCGCCGGGCTGCCAGCGGGGTCCACGTCGACCCCCTCTTCGTCGTCTTCCTCTTCTTCCTCGTCTGTTGGTCAGAAAGGTGTGATGGAGGTTGGGGAGGGGAAACAAGAGTCAACAGTTTCAAGGACTTGATGTGTATGAGTGTGTGTGTGTGTGTGTGTGTGTGTGTGTGTGTGTGTGTGTGAGTGTGTGTGTGTGTTTACAGATGTGTGTCTGTGTGTGTGTTGAGTATGTGTGTGTGTGTGTGTGTGTATGAGTGTGTGTGTGTGTTTACAGATGTGTGTCTGTGTGTGAGAGTGTACAGGTATCTGTGTCAGTGTGTGCGTGTGTGTGTGCATGCATGTATGCGTGAGTGAGTGAGTGAGTGAGTGAGTGAGTGAGTGAGTGAGTGAGTGAGTGAGTGAGTGAGTGAGTGAGTGAGTGAGTGAGTGAGTGAGTGCGTGCGTGAGTGAGTGCGTGAGTGCGTGCGTGTTTGCGTGCGTGCGTGCGTGCGTCAGTGTGTGTGTCTACCGGGGATGAAGTCGATGGCGCGCAGCGCACGGCCCACCCTGCTGAAGCTGACCCTGAAGTGGTCCATGTTCTCGTAGCCGGGCTCCACCTGGTCCAGGTGGGCGGTGCTCGCCGCGTCTGTCAGCCTGACATCATGAACCCAGGGGTTATTACGGGTCTGCCTGCGTCTGTACTTCAGCACTGACCCTTCGCCCAATCAGGAATGACTTCTAAAAATGTCCCAACGCTCGCAAACTCACTTTTTCAGGAGAGGTTTCGCCGCCTTTGGAGAAAAATAAAAGACAGACGAAGGGTAAGAAAATATAATGAAGGAACAAAACAACAAAGTCCCAGACGAAAGTCCTGGGTTCGATTCCCGTGTCCGCCGTGTCCTTCCTGTAGACCTTCGTGAGCAGGAGGTCTAGACCCTGCCAGCATTTAACCACACGTATCTCACCCCAACGCAACCATCTTCTACACCACACACAGCTGTCCCCGTCCTCACTGGTGCCCCCTCCCCGTGGCCAGTCCTCACTGTTGAGTGTTCAAAGTACCCCCCCAGCTTTGGGGGGGGCCCTGCCTCTATATTCATACCTACACATCATTACACACTTTAGTGTGGAGCCTACATTCCTCTGAAATGTTATAAAATGCCTTTGCCATGTAGCTAATTCTGAAGCAAAGAAACACATGCTAACAGATATCTTAATCAACAGACAACACCAACTCAATCAGGAAAAGGATTGTGGGAGCATTTCCGCGATTGCTCATTCACGTGACCTGCAGGTCGGCTAACTGACGTGACAATATCTACTCATCCTGGGCTTCAGACCAACACCTACAGGGACGGTCATGGCCATACTACAGGGGCGATTGCAGAACACAAACGCTATGTTACACATGGACATAATGCCACTCCTCCTGGCGTTGAAACCAATCTGCTTACTCCCCTAACTGAAATAAGGACGCACATTATATCACTAGGGTTAATAACTACAACCCAATATATTGTTTTGGACATCATTTGGCATCACTGCCAGTGCCGCTGGGGTTTCGTATTGGAGCAATAGTCGAGTGAAATATAAGTCAAAAGATGCTGAAGGCGCAGAAATGGTACAGTCCACTGAAGGGGTGTTTGAAATCGTATGACATGATAGATGATAGATTATTCCTTGCATGAGGAGCACAGACGGAGAAACACTAGATAACCAAACACTTGTAATTTTTTGAATATATCAAGTATTTCAGTACCCCCCCCCCCCCAAACTGTTGTTTTAGTCCCCCCCAAACCCCTCCGTAATTCGAACCCTGCTGTTGGCCCCTCCCAGTGACCAGGGACCACCGATGCTGAATGTGTGAACCATGTGTCATGTTGCGCTGACTGGGTGCCTGGCATATCGCAGTGACTACAACCGGATGACCCTCCCCATGGTTGACCAGCCAGCACCCTGTCACCCATTTAAAGGGTTTTGCCTGTATATGTGTATGTATCATCATCAACCTTTTATTATTAGACTCAAGGTCCATTTAAAAACATACAATACAAGAAATGGACAACACACACATAAATAAGAATAAAAACATAACGACCAATTATAAAAGGCACTTATACCAATGCCTCCAAAGGTATGACTGGTAGCGTACTGCGCTATAACTTGGGTTCGACAGCAGCATTATGACTTCATTCTTTGAGTTATTCAGGCGACAGATAAATCTGTACATAAGGTTCCTCAATAAAGCTTGTAAGGTGTTAACTCCTGCATTCACAAATAGCTCACTTGCACTACTCCACCTAGGTCTTTTAAGTAAGATCCTAAAACAATCGTTGTAAGCAACTTGTAGTCTGTGCATACTTGATTCTTTGAACTTACCCCATAAGGGGCAGTATACAGGGGAGTGCAATATGCTCTAAAGAGACATATTTTAACATGATCAGAACACATATGAAATTTTCTTGCCAACATATTGGCTTGGGCATATAATGTACGACACTGTCTTAAAATGTCGTCATCGTCAGACATTTGATCTGTTATAAAGTGCCCGAGGTACTTAACTTTATAACAAACACAAAGCTTTTCCCCAGAAAGATAGAATTGTGGAAAGTGGAGGTCCTTATCTCCCTTCGCCCTACATATTATCACACTGCTCTTATTTGAATTGTATTGCACATCATGTTTGACACCATATTCTGTACACACATTTAACAACTGCTGAAACCCAGCACTACTGGGAGAGAGAATGGCCAAATCATCCGCATACATTAAATGGTTAATCACCGTATTACCAATCATACAGCCCGTTCTACAATCGTTCAGTTGGTCAGATAAATCGTTCATGTACAGATTGAAGAGGGCTGGTGACAGTAGCCCCCCTTGTCGAACTCCATTAGCAACACTGAAAGGACCAGAGACACTGCTACCCCATCTGCCTTGCATACTCTGGTTAGCATACCAGTATGCAAGTATTCTTATATGTATGTATGTATGTATGTATGTATGTATTGTGGCATTCCTCCGGTGCCACGCCCCCTATTCGGGAGAGTCGAGGCCGGGATATACCGCCGGTGGCCAACAGCCGGCGACAAATCCCGACCTCCCAAGAGCCGCAATCGGGAAAACGAGGAACACCTGGGCAGGAGACACCCAGGTGTTAAAAGGAGGCCACCGACCGACAGAAGGAGGCCAGTCGAGTGGAAGAGAGGACGCATCGAGGAACCAGACTCCGTGAGTGACCGCACGGCGGACACGTGGACCACGTCTCGAGCGACCCCCCTTTTTTTGATGAACCTCGTGAGCTTGTGTGAACCGATAGGATTGACTGTTACCGAGTGAAATAAACCGCCGTTTGAGGCTTTGGACCCTCATTCCCTGCCTGGTCCTTACTTTGAGCCCCCTCTACCGTACCGAGTTGCCACAGTATGTATGTATGTATGTATGTATGTATGTATGGATGGATGGATGGATGGATGGATGGATGGATGGATGGATGGATGGATGGATGGATGGATGGATGGATGGATGGATGGATGGATGGATGGATGGATGGATGGATGGATGGATGGATGGATGGATGGATGGATGGATGGATGGATGGATGGATGGATGGATGGATGGATGGATGGATGGATGGAGTTGGATGATGGATCGATAGGATGGACGGTGTTGACGGATGGTGGATGGATGGACGGATGTTGTGAGGCATTTGGACCTTCATTCACTGGATGGTGCTGTTGATGGATGGCTGGATGGATGGTATCGAGTTGCACGGTATGTATGGTGTGGTGTGTGTGTGTATGTGTGTGTGGATGGATGGATGGATGGATGGATGGATGGATGGATGGATGGATGGATGGATGGATGGATGGATGGATGGATGGATGGATGGATGGATGGATGGATGGATGGATGGATGGATGGATGGATGGATGGATGGATGTCAACTATGGCACCCATTGCACTCCTGATCAGCCCTGGAAGAAGGGACCCACCACTCCGAAGGAGGGACCCCCCACCCTGAAGGAGGGATCCCCCATTCTGAAGAAGGGACCCCCCACTCCGAAGTAGGGACCCCCCACCCTGAAGGAGGGATCCCCCACTCTGAAGGAGGGATCCCCCTCTTTGCGTTCCTTCTCAAGATGTCTTCCTTGCTCATTTTGTTTTTTCTCACCCTCTGGGGGGGCTACGGTCAGGGGGGGGGGGCATAGATATATGGCCTGCCAAGCCCTTTGAGACTGCACCTGTGATTAAGAGCGACACAAATACAATACGATTGAATTGATCCAGTGGAGCCCTGAGGTTGGTACCTGGAGGAAGAGCGCCATCTCTGGCTCCTCCATGGCGGCGATCCCCGTCTCCACCGCCCGGCAGCTGTCCTCAAGGTGGGCCCCGTACCTCTGGGTCAGCCCCCGGATGTAGCCCAGCTTCTCGTCCTGTTCGGCGGTCACCCGCTGGGAGAGGCTCTGCTTTCGCTCCTCCAGCGCGTTGAACAGCGCGTCAAACTTCTCACAGATAAGGGTCTTCTGCCTGCGGCTGTTCTCCTGCGGTTCGCAGGCGCACACGCACGTACGCACACGCACACGCACACACACAGGCAGGCAGGCACACACACATACACACATACACACACACAGGAAGGGGAAGGTTGCGTGGAGGCATGTGTATATACACACACCCACGCACACGCATGAACGCATGCAGGAAGGCGCACGCATACGCACACACCCACACCCACACCCACACGAGAGAAGAGGAAGGGTGTTTGTATGCCACACACAGGCGTACGTAATCACACATTCTTTCAGGCACACACACCGGAACACTCTGGTCTTATTATTGTTGTTTTGTCAGGTTAAGTGTCAGAAAATTTGGAACAGCGCTATAAAAATGTCAGGATACATGTTTAATTTTTTTTTAAAGCACAAACACACGGACAACACACACAGAAACCCAACGGCAATCTGTATGAATGGTTCCTGGTCCACCATCGTCGATGACCGTACGTCGATGCAGCTCTGGCCATCAAGTTTTCTGAATATCCACGTAATACTAGTCCCCCAACATTTTTTTGTTTGGGCGCGACTCTGGAGAGAGGGGGCGACACCCACAGAGGGTGTCACACGACAGGGGGTGCCTCCTGGTGTGTTCACATTCATTCTCATAATCGCCTCCACCACCACCCATCATCATCATCATCACAATCATCATCATCGTCATCACGCTTGTCCTCACACTCCACTACGATGTGGTGTGTGTGCGACCAATCAGGGGGCTGTGTAGTCTAGTCTCCACCAATCATCAACAAGCTGACATTGTCCCCGCTGTGTGCGTGCCACAGAATGCTAAGAGCAGAGCATGCTGTGTGTTACCGGGCTACAAACGTCACAACACGACATGGAAAGAAGAGCCGACTGCACATGTCCGAGAGAGACAGAGAAAGCCTCTTTTAATGCTCAGAAAAGGTCCATCTTACTTATCCGTTTTCACTTAGACTTTCACTTTGACCTCCGCTGTCGCAGGCGTGTGAAGACGTACGTAACGCCAGCATAACAAAGTAAAAGTCCCCAGCGGTGTAGTTCTTTGATAGCCTGGCTATTGCCAGACCAAGGTAAATTGTAGCTTGTAGCACGTTGGTCTGGGGAATTGCCGTCAGTTTTCTTCAGCACAAGCTGCGTGATCAACGGGCCTAGTTCAACTGACTCTGTACGCGATTGGCTGCTTGCCGTCGCTTCCCTGTCGTTTTATGTGTTAAACAAGCAAATAGCACAACAGGGGGAAAAGCCAGCTTGTTGATTGGCTCCCGCAAGAACATATCGGACCTAGAAAGAAATGTATTGGTCTTCCCCAGACTCTTATGCAGGGCAAACTCAAATTGCCAGCAGAATTGGCTGATGGGCGGGGCTACCCGGTCTAGTTCTGTGAGCGTGTGTGCGTGTATGTAGGCAGAAAGGTGAGCGGGGTGCGTATGTCTTCAAGGACCCCTGAGGGCCCCTCCACTGTGTAAGTGGAACGGCCCAACGTGCAGCGAGGGGACCCCAGGCCACTGACCTCGATGGTGGAGCAGGCCAGCTCCAGCTGGCTGATTATGCCCTGCATCCGGTCGTTGTTGCCGACGATCATGGCTATCCCGTCATTGAGCTCCGTCTGGGAGGACGGAACGCACATAAAGCACCACAGTTAACACAACACACCGCTCCCCTTCAGCCATATGGCGGCCATAAAGCAGGGAGCGGCGATATGGTGGGAGGAGCCACCGGCACGCTGGGAAACGGTGAGTTAGTCTGAAGTGTTGGTGCTCAGAGTGGGAGGCCTCAGTCAGCGGCCTGGAGGTCGGACGCAGACGGCCAGAGTCCAGAGGAGTTCTCCTTCAGCCATATGGGCGAATACGCCATTTAGTGTGGATATATTCTTGCATGCTGTTAAATTGTGAATTAAGATTTTCTTTTTAATTTTATTTTGATAGTATCCTAACGTTGCTTTTAACCTCTGTTACTCTTAATAATTGTTCTTCAGACTTATTTTCTTACGCTGACGTTCAAAGGTGTTTACGGGACGTCCGTGGTGGGCTCGAGGTTCGGGGTTCAGGGGTACAATGGTTCAGGGTTCAAGTGGTTCAGGGTTCAGGGTTCAAGTTAAGGGTTTGTGGTTCAGGGTTAGGGGTTAGAGGTCAGGGTTTTGAGGTTCGGGGCTCAGGCTTCAGGGATCAAGTTCAGGGTTTGAGGTTCGAGGTTCAGGGTTCGGAGGTCAGGGTTCAGGGTTAAAGTTCAGGGTACAAGTTCAGGGGTTCAGGGTTAGGGGTTCAGGTTCATGGTTCAGAGATCATGGTTCAGGGGTTAAGGTTCATGGTTCAGGGATCGAGGCTCGACCGGACTCACCTTCTGGGTCTGGTAGACGCTGGTGAGGGGGGCCACCTCGCAGTCCTTGTGCGCCCCGAACACCTTGCACATGGAGCAGGTGGGCAGGGCGTGCGTCACGCAGTAGATGTTGATCCGCTCCTCCGGGTGGACCTCGCACATCGGCGCCTCCTCCCTCTTCTCCGGCTCCGGCTTGCTGCTGCTGAACGGGTAAAACGCACGTGACGTTACCGTCGCAGAATTATACCAGTAAAGACTTTCCCGGCGTTCCACTCCCCATACCGCCGTACTATTGAGCAAACCACAAACGGATTAAGTGTGTCCCAATACAAATTATGGAAAATTTAGTGCACCCAAAATGACAGGACGTTGTTCTACATTCAGCGCGTTTCGCAGTAGTTCAGTCAGAAGTCTTAAGGCCTCTGCTTTAGGCTGTTCTGACCCACCATCCTCAGCAGCACATCCCCGGAGCCGGTTGAAGCCGATGGGTGGCAGTACAGGTGTGCTGATCAGAGACATCAACTGTTGTGTCCAAATTGTATGCCTGCTGTGTGCAACCGTAATGGTACTTTGTAAGGGAAGCGGCAGTACATGCTACAAGTAAAAATAAAAAGTATGCTATTTGGAAAGCAGCCTTTCATCGTATTGTGACGCATCAAAAATTGGCTTTTTTTTCCGGATGGATTGACGTCCACCAGAACAATCCATCACAGCCGGTAAGCGGATAGTTCGTTATCTTGTTTATTTGTTGTCGCTTGTTGACGTATGTGCGAATGTGATGCTAACAGCTAAAGCTAAGCTTAGCTTACAGATCAAATTTCCAGTGGCCGTGCCGCGGTGACAACAGGTCAGCCAATCATTCACGAGACATATGTACAGTAGATCCGAGACCCAGAGAGCTCCCAGTGTCCTCCCGGCTCTCAGAGAGGCCAGGAAGAGGGGCCCCGGAATGGGGCCCGCTGATAGAGAGATGCTACGTGCTAAAAACACGGCTGGGAAAGGGAGCAGGCAAAGCCTACTGACATGTGACCGCCTTCCACTTCAACCTGCTGCCCTTTGGAGAAGGAGAGGAGAGGGGAGGGGAAGGGGAAGGGGAGAGGGGAGAGGGGGACAAACCTAAACAAAGCCTGACTCCCATAACTTATGTGATAGCGGGGTGTCGCTTAACTCAAAAACCTCAACACAGGATTGGTAATTACCATAATGACTGTAGTAGATGAGAAAATAAATTCGGATGAATGTGGTCTGTGACTTAATAACGACATTATTGGCACAATAGGCAATGTTATCTTATTGATGTTGGCTAATATACATGTGCGCACACAGAACAGACACACACACACACACACACACACACACACACACACACACACCACACACACACACACACAACACACAGGAAGAGGCAGGTTGTGTGGAAGCACACACACACACACACACACACACACACACACACACACACACACACACACACACACACACACACACACACACACACATACACACACAGTACACCTGTCACGGTCTAGGTGATATCGCCTGAGTCCTCACCTGGTAGACCCCTGCTTGAACATGTCGATGATGTTTTCCACTAGCAGGTTCCTCTGCAGCCCGTAGACCCCGTGCCGGTCCAGCACCACCTCGTGCCGGCACGACGGGCACCTGAAGCGCCCCCCCGATGTCACCGCCCCCGCCCGGGTCGGGAGGTAGGGGTTGGACGCCTGGGGCAGAGGCAAGGGTCAAGGGTCAAGAGGTAAGAGGAAAGCCAAGGGTCCACAGAAGCGCTGAGGGAATCCACCGGTAAACGAATGACACAGATCACGGATATTGCCCCCCCCCCCCACACACACACACACACACACACTGGACAAGGTGCAGTTGAGTATTATTTATTTATTTATATCCCCCTCTTGCTCTTTTTTTTTTTTTTTACATGTGATTCAATGATGTGCAATAGTGCTCACCTTTTATTTATTTGATTTGACTTTTACTGTTTGTTCCAATTTGTTGTTTGTCAATTGTAATGTCCGTCAGTGTCGACTGAATTCATAAGCTACTGGATACCTGAATCTCCCCTAGGTGATGAGTAAAGTATCTGTCTGTCTGTCTAATGGGATGACGCAGGATTCAGTGCGTCTACACTGCAGGAGGGGGAGGGGGGAGCGACGGCCATTTGGGTCGACAGGAGATGTGGACTCGTGTGGACAAATCAAACAATCAGAGAGAGTAAACACAAGCCGGCCTACCCGCGTCTGGGTCTGCAGACACACGGCGTTTACCCAAAGGTCTAAAATAGCAGCGAAACTTTATTTTTAATCGACGTTTGCTTACCTGGAAAACATCATTGGCGCACTTCCGACACAGATTGTGTTGGCACGGCAGTATGACCACCGGCTTGGTGAACATTTCCAGGCAGATAGGGCAGATGAGCTGCTTCTCCAGGTTATCCATGGTGTCCATCGTTAACACCTTCAATAAGGAATCAAACTAAAACCGAAACTAGATTAGTCCAGGTTCCCGGGGATCAGCGGGACGGAGAGTGTCGCCCGGCCTTGGCCCTGTCTCCCGCGGTCGCTCTTGAGGGCCAGCGGTCCCAAAGTAGACCGGCTGGCCTCAGGTCTGTTTTTAGACGCGGCGTCACGCAGAAGGTCGCCATGTTCACGGACCATATTAGAGAGGGAGGCTGGACGGTGGAGAGGAGCAGGGGCGGAACAGCTGAGAGCGGGGCCAAACCCGCATGGGGTGCGTGTGTGCGTGTGTGCATTCCACTGTTGTTAGTGGTTAATCTTTACTGTTAGTGATAGATCTTTACTGTTATTAGTGCTGACTCTTTACTGTTACTGTTATTATAGGTGAATCTATACTTTTATTAGTGGTGAAGCTTTAGTGTTAAAATGGTGAATCTTTTCATCTTTTTATTTTTATTTATAATTCTGTATTTATAGGATATGTATGTATGAGTGCTTAACTCGTTGACAGCAACTTATTAATGTTAATTAAAATCATGCATTTATAGGACATATAATTTGACAATATTTACCACCATATTTTTCATTGAAGTTAATCACTTTTTATTTGGGTAAAAATAAAAAAAATCTTTATAAAGTTAATTCCCTTCTTCACACTCGGGGGTTTCGGACCAATCTGCTGGCTCATGTTTATTCATGAGCTCTGCCGGACGACTTCCGGCAGGATTCGATAAAAGTAACAAGTTTCAAATCTATGTGAGTGTCATTCAAGTTTTCCAAAGCAATGTAGTTCACCGATTTCGCACATATAGAAAAATGTCCCCACCAGAATATGAAAAAAATGCAAATTCATGTGAATATCCAAAATGTTCCATGAACCACCATCTACAGTTTCATTGGAGAAATGGAGTCCCGACCACTCTCTCTCCGAGACCTCCATGAGGTCATCCGTATCAACCTTGTTGAATTTATAAATATGTTTAAATCACTTTTTCTCAGAATGTCTACCTCCACTAATATTTCCTCCAGATATTGTATATTGCCGAAGGAGCATGGCATCAAATGCGTGGTTCTACAGCGCCCTCTGGTGGGGTGATTCTAGCATCGCTAGATGCTGTAGGGAAATAAGACGGAGGATTGCAGCATTCTCCTGTTTCTCGGACAGGACCGGGTTTGGTTGCTAAGACGGAGCTTCACCTTCCATACACACCTTGGCGTTGTACTACTTCGGTCCTGCCATCTTCCTTTCAAAAAGTGATCGCGCATCTACATTGCATTGTACGGTAATGCTCTTTTGCATTGGCGTGGTCAGGTGTGCCTCGTAAACTCCAAAATATGCACGTCTCGAATGGACACGAAAGTTGTTTAAAACGGGAAAGAATTAATTTTGAATTTCTTATTTTCCTTTGTTGAAATACATACTTAGGTTTTAGCAATTATACATTCATTGCTATAGTAGGCAGGAATAGGAATACCTTATATTTGTTAACATGTTCCCAGGAACCTCTGCGTTGTTTTTCAAGTTGTTCTACTGTTTGATGTTTTAATAATTAGATGCTAAAGTCATCCCTAATGCACGTCTGTTACTATACAGGCAGTAACAACCGTTATATAATGTATTCGAACCCTACCATTGAATACTTCTAACGCTAACTCTAACCAAACATAACATGGAGATAATTATCATTTTGTTACAAAGTGCCAACGTCATGACTGACCTTTGGAGTAAAATAAAAGAAAGTATTTCTGTAGTCTTGCACTGACACAAGATGGCAGCAAAATGCAAAAAACAACCAGATCGAATAGTGGGTCATCATGAGAGGAGGAAGAGGAGAGCAGTGACGGCAGGAAGAGGAGAGAGTGACGGGAGGAAGAGGAGAGAACATGACGGGAGGAGGAAGAGGAGAGAGTGACGGGAGGAAGAGGAGAGAGTGACGGGAGGAAGAGGAGATAACAAGGGAGGAGGAAGAGGAGAGAGTGACGGGAGGAAGAGGAGAGAGTGACGGGAGGAAGAGGAGAGAGTGACGGGAGGAAGAGGAGAGAACACAGAGGGAGGAGGAAGAGGAGAGTGGACGGGGAACAGGAGGGGACGTAGGGGAGGAGGAGGAGGAGGAGGAGGAGGAGGTGATTATGACCCTAGATGCTTTTATCACCAAACAGAGCTGGAGAGGGAGAAAGGTCTGGAGATGGAGACCCCTGAACAGTTGAGTGATTCTCGGGGGTAATCTGGAAGGGAAAGCAGCTGGTCACCAGCTCTTAACCTTCATGTCTCCTGCCCCTTTCATCTCTCCGCCTCCTACCTCCTCCTTCACTGCCTTTCTTCTTAGCTTCTGCAACTTCTCAGCTTCCAGTCGCAACATGCACACACACACTAAGACCCACACACACACACACACACACACACACACACACACACGCACACACACTGCGTGTGCGTGTGTGTGTGTGTGTGTGTGTGATGTTGGTAGCATGTTAGTGCTGTCATGGGCCTCAGGTGGCAGGTGAGCTGCTCTTAGCATCTTCAATGTTCCCCTCAAGTGCACACACACGCACACACACACCACACACACACACACACACAACACACACACACACACACACTCACACTGAGACACAGCACACACACACACACACACACACACACACACACACACACACACACACACACACACACACACACACACACACACACACACACACACACACACACTGACACACACACACACACACACACACTGAGACACACACACACACACACACTGAGACACACACACACACACACACTGAGACACACACACACACACACACACACTGACATACACACGTCACACACGCACACAAACTCACTGGCATACAAACATTCACTGACACACATACACATAAACACTCAATGAATACATGTATATGTCTCATTGAGACACATTTTGAATTAAAAATACTAAAGACAAACCTGAAATGCCAGTTTGCAGTTTACAGAAAACACTGAGGAAGAGTCTACCAAAACAGGTACAGCAGTCATGAAACAATTTGAAGAAACCGAAATGAAGCCAAATGTTTTTCTTAGTCTGGACAAAAGCGACGTGACACACAGGGTGTGAGGTCGATTATGGGTGTTTGGATGGCTCATTTTGCCCAGACAGTTTCTAAAATGATGAATGCTGTTTATGTGTCCTGTTCACTGATCCAGGACAGGAATGTCAGCCACGCCACACTGACAGCGGAAACACATGACTGGCTCTGGAGTGTTGCACTTCCTCACTGACCCTAACCCCGGTAAGACACAGCTAACTATAACCCTGGTTAACACACAGCTATAATCCTAATCCTAG